>JASDQU010680941.1:0-17876 GCA_032191745.1 Picea mariana | reverse complement strand
CCTGGGTAGCAAATGCATACGGGGTGCAACCGTAAACCCTCAAATAGAGAGGAAACACGAGGTCTGTACTTTGAGCTCTCAATTAATTACATTTTCATAAAACAAAGATTACATCACAAAATAATTCTCACTGAGGTCATAATCAACGAAATTGTTTACTTACTTGACATGTAGAGAACCCTGGGTATCCATTGCCCTTTTTCCATCGTGCACGAGAGTCGAACCTCATCAAACGCATCGGTCATTTTTCAATGCAGAGACAAAACTCATGTTACACGACCAAAGGGGGAAAGAACAATGAACGAATGCTACCTCAAGGGCCTATCTAGAGGAGTAAATGAAAGAGGTATGCACCATTACCTCTTCCATGTGAAGTAGAGGAGATGGTGAGCCTGCATTTGGCGTGTTTCCCTAAGTGTCAGCCTAGAATGTACAGGACAAGCTTCACCATTTATGAACCAGGCTAGGAGTAAATGCCTACATGACCGATATTTCATCCACGTTAAATAATTTTGAACAACTTAATTGATGACTTATGATAAGAGTCGAACCCTATTACGACAAGACTATGTAATAATCAGGTATGGATTACTTATGTTAGGTATAGGTATATGTCCATTGTGTGGTGGTAAACAATACGTTTTGTATAGACATGTGTTCGCTATACTATGCTAAAGGCATACGTTGTGATAGTATCCATATAAGAGTCTATATGTTAAACGATAGATATAATGTCATGGATAGTGTTAGTGTTATATATTAAACGATATATATATATATATATTGTTATGGAAATTGTTAGTGTTATAGTATCCAAGTGATAGTTTATATGGTAAACAATACATATATATATTTATATGGATAGAGTTAGTGTTATGATATCAATAATATAGTTTATATGGTAAACAATATATATATATATATAGTGTTAGTGTTATGGTATCCATATGATAGTCTATATGGTAAACGATTTATATTGTTATTTTTAGTGTTAATGTTATGGATAGACTATATGATATTCTATAGTCTATAGTCTATTAAGCGTTGTATTATGGATAGCATGAATTGAGAAAGACATGGTGGTTATTATAAGGGATATGATAGACCTAGTCGCGATTCTCTTTAATACAAATAAGTGTGTGATTCTAATCTAATAAGGATGATAAATCTGCTATGCATACAATAAATGAATAAATATATGTTTAATGGATTATGTTTGTCACAATCAAATGCTGGAGAGTTAGGGAAATTTAATGTCCCCTAACAAAAAAAATATATTTGGAAAATTTGGGGTACATTATATATAGTATCAGAGTTGAAGGTTACAACACTTGGACCTGAGGGCAAGGCCAAAATTACTTTAATTTTTTATTTTCTGTTGAAGAAAAACTAACAAATATGTTTACTATTACAAACAGAAAAATTGTTGGTCTATTGTGATAATGTAAGCACAAAATGACGAAGAAATCAGACCTAGAGATCATCCTAATCAAGGAATTCCTAAATAACGAGGGCATAATAGTGAAGGAAGTTCATCAACCCAGGTTTTGGAAACAATGAAGAACCTCGTCATGGAATTAGAAGTGTTTAAAGAAGGTAAAGAAAAATTGAAAAAGGCACAAGAAGATCCGTTAGAAATAAATGAAATGTTTCTACGAAGTATAGTAACCAAGAGGATCCCAAAAAACAATGACAAAGAGGAAGAAGTCAGCAAAAGGTCCTCTAAAAACTCTGGTCATGAAAAAAGAAATTAGAACAGTTCTTTCGAAGACACAAAACAAAACAGCTACAAGAGGAAAAAGAAAACAAGTAGATCACCTTAAAGGTGAATTCAAGAAAATAAAACCATCGACCTTTGACAGCGAATCAAGGACAGGTGAAGAGGATGAAGCATGGCTACTAGATATAAAGAAATACTTCCACATTTACAATTACTCTAGTAATATGAAAGTCAGAATGACCATTTATAACTTGAAGGGAAAAACAAGTATCTGGTGGAAAGACCTGAAATTGGCGAAGGGATTGAGAGAGAAACAAATGGAATGGTCATATTTTAAGAAATACTTCAAGAAGCAATATTTGTCAGAAAGCTATTAAGAAATAAATACTAAGTAATTATATGAGCTAAGACTCGAACAAATTACCATGGACGATCTAATAAATAAATTTCTAGAACTATTGAGATTCGTACCATACATCAAGGAAGACAAAGTAAAGATAAAACAATTGTTAATTCATCTACCATAGTCTTACAAAGAAAGAATTGAATTTGACAATCCCAAGAATTTTAATGAAGTGTTTAGAAAGTCTTGGATGTGCTATGATCAGTACAAATAGAGGTTTGAAATTCCCAAGGCATGGAAGGACAAGAAACATGACAGAATGAATCAACGAAAGAAAGGCTTCCAACCAGCCCCTTTCCAGAATATGGAAAAAAGTTTCCAAAACTATCATTCCAACACCCAGAGTTCTCAAGGGGGGAGGTAGACTAGTTAACCTGGGAGTCAATAAAGTTGGGGATAGTCGTAGAGAACCATTGAAGTGTTGGGAGTGTGGAGAACCTCACTTGAGGAGAAATTGTCCACACTTAATTTCCACAGCAAGAAATTTAGTCCATAACCTGCAATAAGGATCGACAATAGGAGATATGGGAAGAAGAATGCACATAATTAATGAAGCTATGTATGGAAGGCAAGTTGATCATCAATCCACTATCGTGGAGGTTGAAGGTAAAATTCATGATAACCGTATTTCCATATTAATTGACACAGGAGCTAGTCTGAGTTATGTTACTCCTGGTTTAGTTGAATTAAGCAATCTCAAGAAAGTAAAACATGTTAAGTCTTGATTAGTACAGTTAGCAACAGAGACCAAGAGAAAGGTAATAGATTTTATTCTTGAACGTGAACTCAACATAGATGGTCAAAGTACAAACTTAGATTTGAACATTTTACCTTTAGGATCTTATGATTTAATCATTAGAATGGACTGGTTGGAGAAACATAAAGTAATTTTAAACTGTTATGAAAAGTCACTTATTTACAGAGACGAAAACAACATAGTTAGAACGATACAAGGGATCAGAAAACTAGTTTCGGTTAAGCACATATCAACCATCCAGTTTAAGAAATGTATGAACAAAGGTTGCCAAGTTTATGTTGTTTAGATAATTAATCTGTTAGAAAAGGAAAACAAACCTAGCGTAGAGGACTTTGCAATCCTACATGGGTTTAGAGATGTATTTTTGGAGGAAATACCAGAACTACCTCCAAGAAGAGAGATAGATTTCTCTATCGATCTACTACCTAGATCTTCCCCGATATCTAAGGCACCTTAAAGAATGAGTCTACCCAAATTAATAGAACTGAAAATCGAGCTGCAAGAACTGTTAGATAAATAATATATCAAACCATGTGTCTCACCATGGGGAGAACCGATTCTCTTCGTTAAAAATAAATATGGGACCTTGAGACTATGCATTGACTATCGACAACTAAATAAGATGATGATCAAGAAAAAGTATCCTTTACCCAGAATTAATGACTTGTTTGACCAAGTTGGAGGAGCAAGGATATTCTCTAATTTAGATTTAAGGTCTGGTTATCACCAAGTCAGAATAAAAGATGAATATATAAGTAAAACAACATTTAGAACACGTTACGGGCACTATGAGTTTGTCGTAATTCCATTTGGTATTACTAATGCACCAACCACCTTTATGTGTTTGATCAATACTATATTCAGTCAATATCTAGATAAATTTGTGTTGGTTTTTAGCGATGATATTTTAGTTTACTCAAAAATGGAGGAAGAACATGAAGAACATACGGAAAGAGTATTTCATAGCTTAAGGAAACATAAGTTGTATGCAAAGTTTGATAAGTGCAACTTCTACCAAAGAATGATACAATACCTAAGACATGTGATATCCGAAGAGGGTATTGTAATTGATCTAGAGAAGACAAAATCCATTATGGAATGGCCTATCCCTAAGGATGTAATAGACATCAAATAATTCATGGGAATTATCGGTTATTACTGAATATTTATCGAATAATTTTCTAATATCATGTATACAATTACATCCCTACAGAAAAAGGGAATAAGATTTTCTTGGTCACAAAAGTGTCAGGACAACTTTGATAAATTAAAAGGACTGTTAACTACAACACCTATCCTAAGGGTAGAGGATCTCGATAAATATTTTATAGATTGCATGGATGCTAGCAAAGAAGGCTTGGGAGGTGTCCTAACATAGGATGGACACGTCCTCTCTTATGAATCATGTAAACTAAAATAACATGAATGAAATTATGTTACACATGATTTGGAGTGAGCAACCATAATTCATGCGTTGCAAATGTGGCGGCATTATTTAATGGGGAGAAGGTTTCTGCTACTAACTGACAATAGTGGTGTAAATTTTGTATTCAGTAAACCAAATCTCAATGCAAGGAAAGTGAGATGGATAGCCTTTTAAAGTGAATTTGATTTCGAAGTAAGACACATCAAAGGAAAAGAAAAAAAATTGCAGATGCTCTAAGTCAGAGGAATAACAGACTTAATGAGATAATTGTTAGCAAAGAAAAAAATGACATCGAACAAAGAATAAAATATACAAGATACAATCATGAAAATTACATCATCCCAACAACCAAATTACAAGAAAATGAAGAAAAACCGAACAAAATAGATCCGAGTTTAGATAAAAATGGACTGCTAAGGTTCAAAAACAGGGTGTATGTACCTAATTCTGTTGATTTAAAATCAACAATTCTTGGCAAATTGCACAAAAGGTCATATTCTAGTCATCCGGGATATAAGAAAATGATAATAGCCTTAATAAAATTGTTTTATTGGCCTAACATGAAGAATGAAATAGTTGAATATTTATCTAAATGCTTAGATTGCCAACAAGTAAAGGTTGAACATCAACATCTAGTTGGTCTGCTACAACCTCTACCTATACCATAATGGAAGTGGGAGATTATCTCATTGGACTTCATCATAGGTTTGCCTAAGACTCAAAATCAAACTAACTTGATTATGGTAGTGATTGATAAACTGAACAAATATGCACATTTTATGCCTGTGAAATCTACTTATAAAAAAATTAATATTGATGAAATTTTTATGAAAGAAATATTTAGATTGCATGGAATTCCTAAGATGGTGATCTCTTATAGAGATGTCAAATTTACCTCAATGTTTTGGAAGGAATTATTTGCAGGATTGGATACTAACCTAAATTTCAACACAACCTACCATGCACAAATGGATGGGAAAACCGAATGAACGAATCAGATTGTGGAAGACATGTTACGAATGTACGTGAGAATGAAACCAACTAAGTGGGAGGAGTACCTACACTTAGTTGAATTTTCTTACAATAATGGCTACCAGACATCATCCAAGATGAGTCCCTTCGAAGCATTATACGGAAGGAAATGTAAAACCCTGATTAGTTGGGATAATCCAGTCAACAAGCTTATGATGGGACCCAAATTACTTAAGAAAATGGAGAAAATGGTAAAAAGAGTACAACCGAATTTAAGGGAGGCTCAAGGCCGATAGAAAAAATATGCAGATTTAAAAAGGAGACACCAAAAATTTCAAATTGGGGACCATGTATATATGAAATTCAAAGCAAGGAGGAGCTCTCTAAAGCTAGGAAATTGTTCAAAGTTGGCACCCAGGTTTTGTGGCCCCTTCAAGATTTTAACTTGAAGTGGACCCGTGGCGTATCAACTAGCACTTCCTGCAAACTTAAAAGTTCATAATGCTTTTCATGTTTCCGTGTTAAAAAAGTGTATTCATGATCCTACTCACATCATTGATTGGAACATAGTGCGGGTGGAACCAAAAGGTGATTTCCAAGCGGAACCTATGTGCATTCTGGACATGAAAGAAACAATACTATGGAACATAGCCATTGCCTAGGTAAAAGTGCAATGGAAGCACTTTATCCCTGAAGAGGTCACTTGGGAATTTGAGGAATATTTTCGAAAATCGTATCCAACCCTATTCTGAGAGAGAAATGAACACTGAGGACAGTGTTGTACTTAAGGGGGAGAAGATCTAATATACTCAAATTTTATAACATTAAATTCTAAGTGAAATTTGAAATAAATTTCCATTTTGGAAAATTCAAATTTGGAAATTATTTACCATTTATGGCAAATCTGAATTTGGAATTTTGATTGTTGTAATTAATTATTTGATGACTGTTGGGAAAAGATTTCACTTTCCCAACCGTCTTGTTTTATTTGACACCTGTGTAAGGAAAACTTTTAATTGAATTAAATGTTGGAAGACAATTGGAACAACGAGGTTAAACATAGCTAACCATGACTCCATGAGTGGGGAACATGTTTGAGTTACATCAAGGCTGATTTTTACAAGTGGAAAATGTGGAATTTGATCACTAGCAGCCCCTAAAAATTAGGGATTTGTAAAGTTGTGAATATCCCAAGGAGGGAAGGAAAGACCTAAGCATAAGGACACATATAAAAACAACATATGGAGGAGGCAGGGCATTGCTTGGTATGTTGGGGAAAAGAAACTATTTGTTTTTATGAGCATTTTTACTGTGAGAAAGAGGAATTTCTGATCTGTGGATGGTGACTATAGCTAAGGAGGATCATTCTGTTTTCCCTTATGGACTCATGGTCAGGCTAGGGGGTGAAGAGGGAAAGTGAACTTGATTTTTTTGTTCTATGGTTGGGTGGAACATGGTTGCTCCATTTGTATTCCAACATCATGTTTCAGATATGAATCTCCTCTTGTATTCTTTGTCAATGTTATATTATGGTTATTATTTATTAGGAATATGATTGAGTGTGTATTCATAAGTGAAAAAAATTCTTAAAGGATTGTATGATCATGTTTCATATGGATTATCATAGTTAAATAATACTATATTGGTTGTTTGAGATATGGTGGTGGTATATATATATATATATATATATATATATATATATATATATATATAAGGAAGGGTAGAACTATTGTTATGTTCTTATTGAACATTGGATTATATATAATTTGCATTTGCTATTGAAATATGTAAATAGCAGTCACTGTATAGAAATAGTGCAATAAGGAATAAACTCAAATGGGTGTTTATCAATTTGATAACATGTAAAAATAGAGAAAGAATAGTAGTTTGAATGTATATCCTTTATACTATCTATTACCACATAAAGATAGTGATTCAGTAGACTACAAGTGTATTGTGAAAGTAGCTATCACATTCAAATGAATCTTGTTCAAAGTATTACAGTTGGAGTACCGTAGACCAAAACTCCACAACCTATTATTGTAAGAAAAGCTCTAATAAAGTACACACAAAATTCTGTATGTAACCTAAGTGGATGTGCGAATAGATTAGAACTCTAATAACTTTTGAGCAAGATTTTTTCTTCATTCGATTACCTTGATTTGCACAACCTGCAAAGGAAGAAAAATAAGAATAAGTCAAGGAAAATACTTAGATTGAGTCTCGATGAAGGTCCGGATCACCTTTGGTTCCTTGTGCAACAATATGTCCCTGATCCAGGAGGAGGAGGAGTGGACCCAAACCGATTGATGGGTACCCTCACAAAATAGAAAAGGGCCCCATCATTAATTTCATGTATCCGTGCATAGAAATTTCACTTATAAAACAAAGAAAACAACAGTAAGAAATTATCATTGAAATAGACCATGCATGGATTCATCAATAGGAAGCACATTTTAATAATCCTTCAAACCCTATGTAGAGGAACAAACAAATGGAAGGAGTCGATTGTGGAAAATTCAGCGTTAAACAAAGATCACCATTTAAATTCCTAAAAGAACACAGTGGAATTTTCAATTTGGGTAACAATCAAAGTGAGGGAAGTATTAAAGCATTCATAAGAGGCGCATAAGATGCGACCTATGTATTGTTCACAATGAATAAATAAAATTAAATAACATCGTAGCAAGGACCCAATACATAGTTTAAATCCTGGCTATGAAAAAATGTGCTCGAACCCTATGATTTAGTTTTGCATACATTCAACAGAGGAGGCAACGAATGGTTATATACTTAGGAATCAAATTTAATATCAAGATACTCTTTTATTAGTGCAAATTGGTCGACATAGGAAAACCCTTTTCATAAACGATGTAGTTCTATCAGACAAGAGATCAAGTGGCCATGGGATAATCTACGATTTTCCTCAACAAAGGAAATCTTTTTACAATCTGAGGATACAAACAAATTGTTGTTTCAAATGAATAAAACCATGTTAATACTGTTATTTATATACAGAGAAAGTAAATATGAATCTTTCCCATAGAGTATTAATATTTCCACAGAGCGTAAATTACGAATGTCCCAAAGAGTGTTAATATCGCCATATATTTACATAGAGTGTAAATTACGAATATCCCACAGAGTGTTAATATTTCCATAAATTTACACAGAGCATAAATTATGAGTTTCCCACAGAGGGTTAATTTTTCTACATATATACAAAGTGTAATTACGAAATTTCCTATGGATTTTTCACAACAAATAAGACTGAATGTTAGCAATCAAGATAGCAAGTCTCAAGACCCTTGGATGAGTTTCTGAGTATAGGAATAACAATATTACAATGGAGAACAAAAGAAAAAATGAAGAGGGTTTAACATTAAAATGATTCGGGCCAAGGTTTGACTCGAAAAGGACCATAATGAGTATAGGTTAGGAGCCTATCAATCAACTAAGAAGGAAACACAATAACTCTCCAAACTCGAAACCATAAACCTGGTGGAAATCATGTGTATCAAATGCATACAGGGCACAACTGTCAACCCTCAAACAGAGAAAGTAAACACAAGGTCTGTACTTTGAGCTCTCAAGTAATTACATTTGGATAAAACAAAGATTGCATCACAAAATAATTCTCACAGAGGTCATAATCAATGAAATCCTTTACTTACTTAGTGCGTAGAGAACCCCGAGTATGCATTTCCCTTTTTCCTTCGCACACCAGACACGAACCTCACCAAATGCACCCTTTGTGTTTCAACGTAGAGAAAAAACTCATGTTAAAAGACCAAAGTGGGCAAGAACAATGAACGAATTCTACCTTGAGGGCCTCATTAGAGGAGTAAACACAGTAGGTATGCACCATTACCTCTTTCATGTGAAGTCGAGGAGATGGAGAGCCTGCATTCGGTGTGTATTCCTAAGTGTCATCATGGAAGTTATGGGACATGATTCACCATTTATGAACCAGGCCAGGAGTAAATTCCTACAGAACCGATCTATCATCCACCTTAAACGGTTTCAAACAACTTAATTGTTGAGTCATGATAAGAGTCTAACTCTAGAACAACAAGACTATGTAATAATCGAGAAGGGATTACCTATTTTAGGTATATATATATGTCCATTGTGCGGTGGTAAACAATATGTTTTGTATAGACATGTGTTCTCTATACTATGCTAAAGTCATACGCTGTGATAGTATCCATATAACAGTCTATATGTTAAAAGATAGATATAATGTTATGGATAGTGTTAGTGTTATATATTAAACGATATATATATACATTGTTATGGACAGTGTTAGTGTTATGGTATCCATGTGATAGTTTATATGGTAAACAATACATATATATATTGATATGGATAGAGTTAATGTTATGGTATCCATAAGATAGTTTATATGGTAAACAATATATATATATATATATATATATATATATTGATATGGATAGTGTTAGTGTTATGGTATCCATACAATAGTCTATATGGTAAATGATGTATATTGTTATGGTTAGTGTTAATGTTATGGATAGACTATATGTTAGTCTATATTCTATAGTCTATTACGCGTTGTATTATGGATAACATGACTTGACAAAGACATGGTGGTTATTCTAAGGGTTATGATAGCCCTGGTCGTGATTATCTTTAATACAAATAGGTGTGCGAATCTAATCCAATAATGATGATAAATCTTCTATGCATACAATAAAGGAATAAATATAAGTTCAATGGATTATCTCTGTGTCACAATCAAATGTTGGAGATTCAATGAACTTTAATGTCCCCTAACAATGTTTTGTTTTATTTGGGAAATTTGGGGTACATTACAATGTCATACTCCTTTCACGCTCCATGATTGTCCTGTTCAATGTTTCTAACACACCATTTCCTTGTGGTGTTCCTAGAACTGTTTCTCTCTATGAATCCCATTGCATGAATGTTCATCTTCAAACTCCTTGCTGCAATATTCACCTACATTGTATGATATGAGATACTTCAACATTTTTCATGTCTCACTCTTAACCAAATATTTTCATTTCTTAAAAGTATGAAAAACATCAGATTTTGTCGAATGCAATAAACCCAAGTTTTTCTAGTTGCATCATCAATAAAAGTAACATAATAATGAGAGCCACCAAGAGATGATACATGATTTGGTCCCCATACATCTGTATGCACAAGATCTAACCTTTCACTCTTATTTTCTTTTCCGACTCTATGAAATATGACTCTCTTTTGTTTTCCATAAATACAATGTTCACATAAATCTAAATCTTTCTGTTTAATATCTAACAACAAATTTATTTTGTTAAGTATTTTCATCCCCTTCTCACTCATCTATCCAATCCTATGATGCCATAGTGTTGTATTCACTCCCGTAGAAGCTAAAGATATAGAAGAGTTAGTATTACCAATACATAAATACAATGTAACTACCTTATCTCCCTTTGTTATCACCAGTGATCCTTTGGTGACCTTCCACACCTTATCTATAAATATATATATACAATCTTCACTTTCCAACTTCCCTATTGAAATTATAGGGAAGTTACATGTCTTACCTCTTTCAATAACCATTGGTTTCCATTCTTTTTCTTTATTTGTACCTTATTGATTCCAACAATTTTGCATGGTAAATCATCACCCAAATGAACCTGTCCAAAATCACCTTGAACATAATCTATAGAATGTTTCCTATGGGGTGTGGCATGAAATGAATCCCATGGATATACTACCCAAGACTCAGAAATATTATCTATAGAAAGAATCAAAGCATATTGTAACATATCACATGTTACATTTTCTTCTTAATTTTTCTCTTGTTTCCCATCTCTTTGTTTCTTTGGAGCTTTGTAGTCTTTCTTTAGATATCCTTTCTTCCCATAATTATATTACTCTATCTTTTTCAGTCCGGATTTGGATCTTCCCTTCCTATAATTCCCACAATTCTCTGAGCCATTTCTTCTATCATTTTGTCTTCCCCTGTTCTCCATAGTCAATGCATTACCTAATGTCTCACCTATGTTTTTTCGTTGAATTTCCTCGCTAAGGATAACACAAAAAACATCATCTAATTTTAAAGTGTTTGAACCAGAGACAAAGTTACTTGCATCCATGACCAAGCCATTCCATCTTTCTAGCAATGAACACAATATTAAAAGATCCATGAGCTCATCATCAAAGTCCACTTTTATAGAAATTAGCTTATTAGTAACCGTATTAAATTCATTAAAATGATCTATAATAGACCCACCTTCTCAAATATTCATATTAAATAATATCTTCATTAGAAATACGTTATGGGATGCTAATGGTTTTTCATACAGTTTATCCAATGCGTCCATCAACACCTTCGTTGTCTTTTCTTTTGAAATATTGAAAGCCATCGACGTTGCCAGGCTCAGCCGTATTGTTCCTAGTTCTTTTATATCAAGAACCTCCCATTCTTCGTCGTTCATGGTCGTCGACTTCTTTCTTATTCCATCCAATGTTAATAAAATGTCATTTTGATATAAATAATCTTCCATCTTCATATTGCATAACTCATAGTTTTGTCTATTAAATTTATCGAACCTAAACTTTCCATCTTCTACCATTGCTCCCACTCGAACTAGGAACCCTCTTTTCCTAGTGAGTTACATTTCTTTTTTATACTAGTTGTTAGAAAAATAGGATCACATTGTAATAAAATAAAACAAAAAATATACACAATACAGTAGAGACACAGATATATGTGGTTTACCCAATGTGCGGTACATCCACCAAAGAAATTGCAAGGTCCTTCATTTTTATTATCCAACAAATGAAGGGATACAACCTACAACACACCCATTGTAATGTCCTCTTCTTTCTCTCATAGTATCCTCTCTCATAATACAATATTCACGATAATACATAACCGCAACACAATTCCCTCATAAAAAGAGGGTTGCCTTCTAGGGAAAAAAATTCTAACATAATCTCTATCATAAGATCTGTGACTTAATGACGAATAGTCAAGATTGACTATGAAATTTCAATATGCATTTACAAGGCAACTTTTCCTTCGGGGGCTTCTCCCCTAGACCCCCCAACCAGGGGGATGAGCCCCTCGTACCCCATAAGGGGGAAATCTCCCCGGTAAACCCAATACATGGAGGGGTGTACAGTTTTCATGGGGTATAAACATGACTAAAAACAAATACCTTTGAATCAAGAAGATAATCAGGCTCCACAACCAACATTAAATTCCTATATTGGAAACCAAGAGTAAATTTTCCATTGAAGGACTATCACTTTTGGGAGATAGTGGAGAAAACAATTACTCCACCAAAAAATCTGGTATCTTTGGAAGTTCACAACAAGAAGGAGACCAAAGCAGCTATTATCTTCCCGGACTCCCTCACCTAACTAAGAATAAGATGGCCAAAGAGATGTCTGATGCATAGGTAAGTTTATTCCAGATCAAGAACATGAATATGAAGATGGTCTTAAGGAATAAACTCAGATCGGTGAAGGTGTCTAGATCAGATAATTCTACTAGCTATCTCATGAGGATCACATAGGTGCATGATCAAATTGTAGCCATCGTAGAAAAATGGAGATAGAGATCATGAATGTGGCATTGAATGGTATTCCCAATTCATTGGAACCATTCGTCAAAGGCGTTTGTGCTTGGGAAAATGTCCCATATTGGTAGAGACTTTGGGATGATTGCATCAAAGAAGAGACATAGTTACAATGTATGTGAGTTGTGGCATGTCATATGCAAGTGGGTCGACGTCAGTAGCATCATTACAGGGATCATCATACTATGTGATGTTTATTGATGACATTTCCAGGAAAACCTAGATCTTTTTTATGAAGGCCAAGGATGAGGTCTTCTTTCGGTTCAAAGAGTTCAGAGAACAACTAGAGAACCATACAGGAAAGAACATCAATGTCTTGAGGTCAGATAACGAGGGAGAGTACACTTCAAATGAATTCAAGTCTTTCTAGAAGGAGGAAGGAATTAATAGGGGTTCAATAGTCTTATACAACCCTTAGTAGAATGGGGTTGCAGAGAGAAAGAATCGGTCGACTATCAGTTATTCCAAGGCTATGATACATGACCAGGAGTTTCCTATTTTCCCGTCGGAAGAGGAATGTAACACAACGATGTTCCTTAAAGGATATTGGGGAAAAATACTCCAGAGGAAGAATTATCAGGAGTAAATCTACAGATTGGTCATTTGAGGATCTTTGGTTGTCCAATTTACATCTATGTTCTTGTGGAGAAGAGGATGAAGCTTTAGCCTTTAGGATAGAAAGGTATATTTGTGGGGTTGAACGATACCTCAAAGGCTGGCATGATATTCATTCTATCATAATGGAAGATATTTGTGAGAAAAGATGTTAATTTCAATGAGAACTTGGCATCTAGGAGTACTCAAGAGTCATCAACATTGATAGAGGAAGAGGAGCAGTAGGCTCCAAAGGATGAGAAGAGTCGATATTTCATACTTCAGGTGGGGAGGAAGAATTATCACCTTCCATTCTTCTCAGGAGATCTAGGGGTATATTGCAGACATTGATGGATGTTGGTGAGGCTCAGAGGAGTGAAGTTAGAGAGCGCAAGCATCTGAAGAAGTTTTAAAACTATATGGCACTTATGAGTAGCATCATTGATGCTAAGGCTTCGAGTTTTAAGGAAGCAACAAATCAATAGGTACGGAGGGATGCCATGGTAGAGAAGTACACCTCTATTATGAGGAACATTTTTTTGGACATAGTGTCGAGATCAGAGGGGAATTCAATTTTGAGTTCTAGGTGTCTCTACAAGATCAAACATGTTTCAGATTGTATCATAGAGAAGTCCAAGGTGAGGCTTTTGGTGAGAGGATTCTCCCATATCAGATCCTTATCCATCATCATGGACCTACATCTGCATGCAAAATGATCAAATGTTAGTGTACTATATAGTTGATCTCCACATCATGGGTTTATTGTTTATAGAATCATCCTCTTCTAGGTCCACATTAGGTGTCACATTAAGGCTTATTGTAGGGATTCACTTAATCCTAAAACAAAAACAACTTTTTCTATTTTTTTACTGAATTCGACAAAAGATATCAACAAATTTTACATCCAATTTATGTTGGAAGGATGTCCATGCATTTGTTCATATTCTCGCAGTTCAAAGGATATTGCATGAGAGTAAGTTTGGTTTGATTTTAAACTAAGTTACATATTTAAGACATTAACAAGTGTGTCCCCGAGGTGTAGGATAGTCGGTGACAGAGTGAGTTGTTAAGGCACTCTGTGATGTTAAAGTCACTGGTTTGAAACCTGCGGGGACAAAAAATCCAGTCATGTTAAGGGTTGGTGTGGCTGTGGCCAGGTGGGATCCCCAGGTGATTTTGATTGCTTATATGCCCCTAAATCGCAGTTTCTTAGCCACAGGTTAGTCCCACATGTCACAGACAAACTAACAAATACAAAAAAAAAAGACATTAAGAAGTGTGAATAAAATCACATTTTCATTTTAAATGTAATATTTCACTTGTAGATTTAGCCCACACACAAGAAAATCTCCTATGTACATCTATAAGTTATAACTCATTCCGTAGATAATCCCTTATCAATATTCTTATTCAAATAACGTTCTTACCTCTAATATTTTGTTCACTTACAGATTTGTATTTCATTTGGAATCAATATTTATGGTTTGAATTTCTCTATTAATCATACCGGAAAAGAGAGTGGAGAAAATATATTCTCTCCCATCCTTGGGAATCTTGCAAGCTATATGTAGAATTTAAGCAGCAAGGACCAGCCAGAGATTGGAAAATTTTATATTCAAGATTAGGAAGGACAAGAGCATTGCAAGTAAATTCCACCTAAGCGTACAGAAGGTAGGGGGCATACCATGCTATCTGAATATAGGGATAGAGATGAGGCATCGAAAGGGATAAACAATAGCCTAGGAAGAGACTAGGAACTAGAACTAACCAGGGGCTCCCAAGCTCCCAACCTTTCGTTTCATTCTCGACTCCAGTAGACCGACAGTTGACGGTGGGAAAAATAAGATCGGTTTCCTTTGAAAAGATGAGATGGATTCTCCTTACCTACAGCTGCCAAGACACATTTAGTCATCGTGTGCAATCTAGCATCCGCCTGTTAAATTCCCATGCACATAAATAAATACCACTATATTCACAACGCATTCTCCCACAGATCGATCCCCCGTAGCTGCAGAACAGAGATGATTGATGCCACAACCCTAGTACCTCATTGCTACCAGTAACGCTCATTGCTACCTCCTAGTCTACAACTGGATGCCATGCACTATGCTATATGTAAATCGATCCTATTCGCATCCCTGATTTCCACATCGGCAAAGTGCATGTTGAAATGATGTGTTTCATTCAAGCTAGTTGACGTTCAAAACTATCAATAACCAATAAAAATAACACTTTAATTTACAAATTGCATGGGCATTAAGGACTTAGTGACGATCGTGTATTTTATARAGGTAATTTCAAAATGAAAAAATATAGAACTATTTGCTACACCAAAAAAATTTAACATTTTTYAATTTTACAATATCTTTTTTAATTTAAAATTTCAAAAATTTCAATATTTTTTATATTTTAAATTATATCTTTATGCATTCTTAAATTTCAATCCAAAGGACATGCCAATGAAAGTGTGTAAACCTTCCCAAAGTCCATATCATAAATAATATCATATTATAAACCACATAAGAATGATTAATCCGACGTACCCCATGAGGGACCATGACATTTTAGATAACACAATGATGTAGTGAATATTTTAAGGATTTTAATTTTGGAGTGGAGCAAGCATTGTGCACCCAACAAATAGACTACATTTAGATTTTTTCATGCACCACACACAATTATTGGAGAAGTGGACAAACTCATGATGATGAAAATTTATGGTTTTCCAAACCAATTCATGTTCAACAATCAATGATGGTGTAATGGTAACAATCAATGATGGTGTAATGGTCGGTTCCCACACCACCCTGCTTGGGTAAACATGTGTTTGTAACTGAACCTACATTTGCATTCCTAGTTGTTAGTATTATTCCATCACTTTCATCTTCCGACTTCTCTCAATTTCTTGAGCATATTACTCTCTCAATGCACTCATCAATAAAAATGTAATGACCCCTCCATTACGACTAGGAAAGTGAAGCATTAAAGGTAATTTATTTTTTTGCAGTAGGAAAATAACGTCAAAAATATAAATCATAGCAACGCAAATCAACGACATCATAAGAAAAAGAATTACCAGATACTCATCATTGAAATCAATAACGACGCATTCAACGCATCTACAAAAAGGATAGCGACACATAAAAATAAATAGTGTCACCGCTGAGCACATCACAATCATCTTGAAACAATTTATAATCAATGATCAATCAGATAATTAATATTAAAATGACTTCCCACCCAATCTACCCTGTAAGGTTAGGACATCCCAGACACATAAGCAACACTCAAGCCTAGGATCCAATTGATTTTGACCATTTAAGGTCTTAGGGCTGGAAAGTGTTGTGAGCAACAAGGATGTGTCTAAATCTCACTAATACAATCAAGTCCAACAATAACTAGATCAATCAACCAATCATAATCATAAAGTAATCATGGCGCAAGGGTATTCATCATCCTTATCAATCATACATCAACATTTAATTCAGAGCACACGCAATATCCAATTTTAACAATGATTAATCAAAATTAAATATCCATTGCACGTGAGAGTAAATAAACTCTAGAATGATCACATGTCAACTTAATTAATGGTGMARGAGAAAGCTAGTTACTAAATTAGTCATATATCGACATAATTTCATGACGCAAGGTTAATTAACAACTAGTTCATGATGCAAGAGTGAATCAACATTAAATTCAAAGGTGCAAGAGAATGTAAATACTTCATCAATAATACAATGAMAAAGGTTGAGGCGCAAGTGTAATCACTTTTTTTTGGTGGCGCAAAAGCTATCATCTATATTATTTCAAGGTGCGCAACAAATTCTATTACAGCATACACCACATCATTCAATGGTGCAAGAGTAATTATCAATTTAATTCAAGGCGCACAAGAGTAATCACATTATTTCAATGGTGCAAGATATTATAAATGATTAATTACCCAATTCAACTGAATAAGTAGCTACATATCCATGAGTCCAACCATTCTCCTTTCATTTTTCCATTTTGAAGATACTTTTAAATATTGCACACACATCGGTCTATGATAAAATTTAAGTAGATAGAAATGTAAATCTAGTTAAGTTTGAGACATATAGATTCTCTCCCTTTTTGTTCTATTTCTTTTTTTTGTGGCACGTGTCTAAATTATAATTTAGTAGAGGTATTTATTTCTGTTATAACTCTTTATCGCCTTACTCATTTAAATAAGGAAAATTATAATAAATAAGGGTGGTTTAATTCTACTATAACTCCTTATCACCTTTAGTTATAGCATCTTAAAAAGACTCTCTAGGGTATTCTTCCCAATCGATTCTGCAGGAAAATTGATTAGTAACAAAAATAACAATTAGTCATGCAAGCGTAATCTACCTTTATGAATT
>JASDQU010680940.1:32290-50307 GCA_032191745.1 Picea mariana | reverse complement strand
ATGAATAGTTTGGGTTCCAAGAATGAAATTTCTCTAGATTTATTTTCATTTCTATTGCCTTACAGAAAAAAATCCATTATGACCTTAAACTTCCATACAATACTTATTGATCCCTCATAGAAAATTAGAATTTCATAAAAAATTATAATATGTGTAATGTTACCGAATTGGCCAATAACAACCCCTTTAAAATTGCCAATTTTTGAAGCCTCCTTCAGAAACCTTCTCAGTCCTTCAGAAATTAAGAGGAAAAGGAGAGGGGATAAGGGAATAATTTTCTTAATCCTCTTCCTATATTGAATAAATTTTATGTTTACCCATCAATCATAAAAACAAAGGAGGCAAATGTTATACAATTCATTACCCAAATTACAAATTGGTGACAGGATCTTAAATGAATAAGAATAATCCTATGATAAATCCAACATTCCCTATCATATTCTTTGGAAATATCCAATATCACCACCATTGAATTTTGGTTCCTGATTTAATGGAATGGATTCCTTCTTGAGCAATCCCTATAGCCTAAGGATTTTTTTTGTCATTCATAGAACCCAAACTATTCATCATAAATTTTACTTGAGAACATCTTCGCTAGTCTCTTTGAAATTACACTAGATATGATTTTGTAAATGAAACTACATAAGGAAATTGGTCTAAGTTTTTCAAAGGATGAAGGATCATCGCATTTTGGAATAAGTATAAGAAAGGTAGTATTCAAGGATCCAATCATCTTCCTTGTTATTCTAGAAGCCTCAACCTGCATCGTCTTAAATTTTCTCCTATAAACTCAAAGAACCTAATAAAAAATCCCATAGGGAAGGAATTTGGCCCTAGGATTTTGTCCTTATGGAAGATTTCAAGAATTGTATACAATTATTCTTTCCCAACTTCATTCATCATTTCTTGGTTGTCCTTAGCATTTAGAAACCTCGGGAAAGAATTTGACATTTTTATAACCTCAACAATGGTGAATTGTCTGTCTTCCTTGAAAATAAATGAAAATTAATCAACCCCTTTATTTTATATCTCTTTAAAATTAATTTCCTATGTACTATATTACTTTTTTGTTTTCCATATTTAGTTAATATAATCCTACAATTTACATATCTATGAAAAAACTTGGTGTTGTCATCTCCTGCTTGAATCCATAAGGATATGCCTTTTAGGCTCCATTCTTTTTCTTTTTCCAAAAATTAATTTCCTCTATTTAACATTTTTACCTTTGTATTTTGTTCCTCTCTTAAATATCCAAAACCTACAATATTGTAGTGTACTAATATAATAATATTGTTACAAGACACTATCTAAGATCTTCAAAATAAACTCACTAAATATTAGGAGAAATGTATTATTGTAACCATGTACCATTGCATGAAGTAAGAATATAATCGAGAAAGATATTATTGGTAAGATTTAGAGAGTGATTGTGATTATTTGTATATGGTATGATAACATCATACCATATGTGGGATGATAACATTTTTTATCTTCTATTTGATGAATTTACTCCACCGTATGTAGATAACATCATTGAGGGAAATCGAGGGCCGTTATGACTACCAATGTTCAACTTGCATATTCTACAGTGGTGTTGTTCCTTCTAGATTCAACCTTGACCCTTTACAATTTTGTAGATGATATTTTTGAGGATTCTATTTATTTGAATCCCCATGTCATTGGTTGGTTTTTGGAGCATATTAATTGGTTGTTCATGGAGCTCATGATTCATTAGTTGGGTGTCATATTCAACACTCATATACAGGACCCAGGTTTAAAGTGGAACTTGGACTAGTTCAACATGGTGACTAGAACTTATACATGGGACTTTATTTCTCTAGCATATTTCATCATTATGGTCCACACTCATCCATGGGACCTTAGTATATGGTTGCACTTCATCAAAACAAGAATTAAGGACAACACTTCTCTAAGGAAGGCGGAATGTAGTATACCTAAGAGGATAATATGCAATACCTAGGGAGGTATCCAATGGAAATAATAGTGTGGTTATATTATGTATGAAGGACATTTCTGATAAATAAGTTCCATGTAATAGTGTGAATAAAATAAATGTGCGAAGGATTACTAGAATTTTTTGTCTCTAGATTGTTATTAGGAGGTAGATAGTATTATATAAGGAAGTATAAGTAATGTAATGAAGCATGGTGGAAGAGTATTGTATTTGGAGCTTATATCAATAGGAGTTTGGCCCCTCTAATAGGATCAATTATAAGTTGGTTCCCTACCTTAAGGGTTTGATAATAATAAAGTGTGTATTTCTTCTATATTGTTCTTGGATTTATTGTGTGAGATTATATTTCTAGATCCAAGGCACTTACAATTTCCACATTTTATTTATGAGAAACCTTGTTTTGTTCTAAGGAAATAAAAAAATACTTACCCTATGAGGGACATTTTTCTCTAAATCAATATGACTCAACCCCCCTTCAACTTTCCTTCGGAAATAGAAGGTTCCATTTACCCTAATTCCATAATTTGATTGAAGGTAATTTTCTATTGTCCTCCATACTTTTTCAAGCTATGACAATGATAAGAAAGGGATTTAAAATAAAAGTCCCTTCTATCGAGCCCTCTTTTACACCAGGAATAAGGATAATTAGAGAAAATTTAGGGATATATATAGTCAATAGATTGGGTAGGAATATCTTCATAATTTTAATAATCTTATTTCCATCATTCAAACCCCATGTCTCAAAAACATGATTTTCATCAAGTTTCCTTTTATTCAAATAAAGAGAAAATGAAAGATTTCCTAGAATAGGAGAGTCTTCCTTTCTTGTATTGGAGGGTTACACTAAATTTTATTTAATATAGCTCGTGTCCAATGATTGAGATACCTCTCCCAAAAGAACCTCCTTTGGACAATTTGTAGTCCCAATTTCCCCTAGATTTATCTTCATCTTCAAATTTATATTCCTCCCCAGTAATAAATCCTTGTCGTCTTCCATAAACAACTTCAATTTCCATTTTTTTTCTTAAAGTGAGAGAGCACTCAATTGCTAGGTTTCCATAGCAATGGAATCCACCACGTCTAAAGGGTGTTCCTTTGTAGATAATTGGTAGTAAATACTAGGTCAATCTACTCCTAACATCCATTGTTTTGGCCAAATATTTGCTAATTTCCAATTTGACTAGGATAAACGAAATAACCAAGTAGCCAATGCATTTGAAAGAGATGTTCACTCCATAATAGGTTCCAAGTGTATTCCCAATCGTGACCTAGAATCACAACATATACAATTTTGTAGATCTTGCATCGAAATCAGGATGCCATTTATTTAGAAAGAGCGATTGGGCTCCCCATTTCCATATTTTATGTACGATATTTTCAACATCTCAGAGAGTCCAAAAATTCTAGACCATCAACCCTTTTACTAATAAAAGGGAATAGAAAGTATAACCTTAAATAGGTTCAAAGTTTATATTTATCCATACATTCAAAGATTCGGTGTTCACTCTCCTTCTCGGAAACCAACCCACTATCACTAGCTCTTTCATCCCAATAATCTAATTTATCTGTTTATTCTCACTGAAGAGTAAATTGACCGATTCTTATTTCTTATTGACACATTTTATTCCTTTCACCCTACACACCTTGAACCCTAAATTCTCTAAGACTTAAATTATAGAGTCGCTCATGATATCAAAATCTATTTGATTTCCTATGAAACCTAGATCTATGTGTTGCTAAAAAAAATATTTCTAAGCTGTAAAATTATGGAGAAATGTCATTACACTTCCCTTCTAGAGTAAATGTGTCATCAGAAATATTAATTTCTTTCCTCCAATACTCTTACTCACTAGTCCATTGGGATAATTCCCAAATGTCCTCCAAATCTAGCCTAGCACAATTCTCCATAGGGTTTCCTAATTGATAGTTATGATTTATAGTGATTTATGTAGAGTTGTCTCCTTAAATCCTATGTCAAATATCTATCTCATGCAACATAATCAGACAAGGCATGTGCCAACTCCTCAATGATAAATACCATCTCTTCTCTAGTTGATTAGACCCCCAAAAATTGTGCTTCCATGGATCTCACCTTGCATTTGAAGGATTTAGTTTTGCTAAAAATAAAGAGAGAAAAATATCAAAGACAACACAAAATGCATGCACATAGAGTGAATATTTATCTTGGAAACCCTTAACTCGAAAAACCAACACCTCCATATATATCTGTTAATAACCTTGGCCAAAATGGTTAAGCTGGGCCAACACCAACCACTCGAGGCATTTTACAATGGAGTATTCCAAGCCATTAAATAGGACTCATCATATGTAATTCCAAGGGGAAATATGATGGGTTACCCAATACCATAGGCCAATAAACCATGAATGCTAAAACTCTATGTAATTGTGTCAAAGCTATCTTAACTACTCTATGACTATGTCAAGATTAACTCAACATTTCCCCCTTTAAACTTGACTTGGGATAAACACCTACCCCTCTCAAAATGTATTTACCATTTATGGGAATAGATTGTGACCACTATCACCGAGGTCCATAACTATACTTTATACTAGTGAGCCATCAAATGAGGCATACAAATGCTTCAATAAGACCTACAAGCATATTCCCATTTACATGTGATAAAATCCAACTCCATAAAAATAATTATGATTGTATGGCCGAGCACATGATGCTATGAAGAATCAACCCATTTCATTGCTAGCATCCCTCCTACTCCAAATAAAATTACATATATTGATTACTTGTCAACTAAGTACTTATCTTACCACTATATACTCGAGTGAATAATGCAAGAAGAACCTATCTGCTACTTTGCTTCCATTCCTCTATTTTGCAAATACATTGAGCCAAATCAAGCACTCATTCTCCACATTAATCCTTGTAATTCATTTTCATTAGTCATTTACCATGGTTCATATACCCATGAACCATCACAACCCAAACCATAGACTTAATCCAAGACAACATTATTCTTTGTATAATTCTCTTCCATAGGTCACTCCATATCATACCACTCTCGTCAAAGAGTTCAAGTTAAGCTAGATTGATACCACATGTTAATTACTAAGACAAAGAGATATGGCACAAAAACATAGACAATAACAACACACTCAAACTCATAAAAACATATACAAAAGAGTCTATATTTACCTTGGAACCCCTTTATTGGGGAAACCAACGCTTAAGATATATATATTTATGAACTTATCCAACACAACCAAACATGAGGCCACTTGAGGAATCTCACAACTACAAGATCATATGCTTGAAACATCCACCTATTTCATTTCCTATATTGCTCTTCCTCCATATAAGATTTCATTTTCAAAGATGTTCATGACTAATTATTGTTTGAGGAAACATATACAATGGAATCACAAGCCTAGAAAAACCAACACCTAATAGATATGTATTAACCTTGGCCAAAACGACCCCATATGAGGCATTTTACAATGAATTTGTTAAAGCATTTAAATCTTCTTCATCACATAAAATACCATGGGAAAATACCACACGATATCCAATACCACTGGCCCATAAACCACCAATGTTAAAATTGTCAATTAGTGAATCAAGGTTATATTAACTACTCTATGATCGAATCAAGATTAAACCAACAAGTTTTGGGTTGAATCATATCTATTGGCCCTCCAAAGGGTCATCCAAATAATCTATCACTGACTCCTCTAGAATCTTCAGTCTCCCTAACCTCCTATTCCCTTCAGTGTTGTGGAAATATGTATGAAGTGGAAACCCTAAATAGATTCTCAACAAGCCTTGGTGTGGCTTTGAGTGTTGGGAACTCCATTCTCGGTCTTCATCATGATCTAAGAGCCTTTAAGAAAAACCTTAACAATTCTACTATTACAATACATAAGAAAAGTTTAGGGTTTCTTTCCTTCATCAATGATTGCAACAATGTCATTGTCATATCCACTCTTTCAAACAAGCAAATCCATATTCAACACCTCAAATTGTAGTGAGGGATTCACTCAAGTGAACTCAATGTGCTTGCACTCTATAAAACCTTTCCTTCAATTTTTCTTATCAATACTATGAAAACACCAATGGAATGTTTTATCCCTAATTTTCTTTTGCAAAAAATACAAAAATGATATATGACTCTAATCCAAAAGCCTCCAATCAAAGAAATACACTCTTCTAAAACTACAAGCTATGAATTCCCAAGCACAATATGAATTGATCAATCATAACCAACAAGTAGAGATAACAAACCCAAAATATTATTTTATATCATGAATCACATATTATTATTATTATTATTATTTTAAAATATTAAAATCTAATACAAATATAACCCACCATATATTAATATAATCGATACATGGCTCATAAAAACATATAGAATCATAATATATAATATGAAGCATATTAATGTATTAAAACATTACACTATATAATTAAAATAAATAATATTCTAATATTATTTGTCATTTATGAAGAAAATAATAAACCACATCAACATACATATTATATAATTATATATAATTAAAATATTGTTTATTTATATAATCAAAATGATAATATTATAGTAAAATATTAAAAATTAATGTAAGCATAATTTTGTCTTAATAGAAAACATAAAAATGTATATAATAATAATTCATAATAACTAATATTAATATTAATATAATCTTATGTTTAACGACATAAAACAATATTAAAAAATCACATCTTAAATCATTTTAATAATATTAATAATACTAAAAATAATTTTAAATTTTTATAAATTACATTAATATATTATAATAATAATATTTAATATTTTTACATGTTATATACTACACTAATCTATAATTTTAAATTGTTATAAACTACATTAATATATTATAATAATAAAAAATAATATTTTTATATGTTATACACTACTAAACTATAATTAAAAGTTTAACAAACTTAATATTATTTTATGATTTAAAATTTTCTCTTTTATATATTATATATAATGGATTTTATATATTATATATATAATGGGTTTTATATATTATACATAATGGTTTGCAATTAAATTAAATATGTAATCATATATAAAAAATAAAATAACATTATAATATTATATAATAAATTATATTGTAAATATTATTATACTATTTTCCTTATTATTATTGAATGAATTATAATAATAAAACATAAATTTAAATTTATTATTAATTAAATTGAATTAATAATCATATTATATAATCATGTAATCAATTTCATAACAAACAATATAAATTGTGTTTGTGTTTAATGTGATTTTATTATTTAATACGATGATGATGATTAACGTCCACTAAAACCAAATTGATCTATAAAACCTTAATAGAGTAAGTGATTATTTTTTATTCTTTAAAATTTTTATTTTTTATATATATATATATATATATATATATATATATATATATATATATATATATATATATATATATATATATTATATTTTTATTATTATGACAGCATTATATTATTAATATATACAAAATCATATAAACATTATTTATATTAAGATAATAATTATCTAATTTATTAAAATTTAATAATAACAATTCATCTCAAATTAATTATGTATCAATATTAATATTAATATTATCAATGTAATCAATATTAATATATACATTATTTAAATAATATTTAAAATATAAAATGTTTTAACATTTTTGTTTTTTCAATATTTTAATAAATTAAAATACATTTATATTTAAATTAAATTTATAAAATATAGTTTAAAAAACAATTGCTTTTCATGTTTTTTTTCCTCAGTTCACAAGAAACATCAAAATAAGCTAAATTATAAGGATATCAAATTTTTCCATCATCATCTATAATTGAGTTATAAGAATATTAAAAATTTTCATCATGATCTATAAGGAGATCAAAATTACACATCAACATCTATAAAAACATCAAGATTACCCATCATCATCTATACAATTATCTATAAAAATATAAAAAACATCAAAATTACACATCATCTATCATCTATACCCACTTGCTTCATCAACATGCTGTTATGTTATTAGATCACACACCCATTGTCCTCGCAAAGTCTTTATCATGCTATTATGTTATTAGGTCACACACCCATTGGCCTCCCAAAGCCTTTATCAGACTCTCTCTATTCCAGCCTCTATCTTGCTATCTCTTTCTAAAGACGCCTTTTATAAACTATAATGTGGACAAATTGATGGCAATTCCAGCCTCCAACTTGCTCTCTCTCTAAAGACGCCTTTCATGAACTATAATGCTCTATCTTGCTATCTCTCTCTAAAGACGCTTTTCATGAACTATAATGTGGACAAATTGATGTGCACTGAGGGTTTGAAATTAGTTGTTGTTAGTGGGCAATTGAATAGCAATACGATTCCGAATTCGATTTGAAATTAGTTGTTGTTAGTGGGCAATTGATGTGCACTGAGGGTTTGAAATTAGTTGTTGTTAGTGGGCAATTGAATAACAATACGATTCCGAATTCGATTTGAAATTAGTTGTTGTTAGTGGGCAATTGAATAACAATACGATTCCAAATTCGAGGAATCAAATTCGGGTAAACCAATGCGCGGTTGGGCTGAGGCGATCAATATGCAGCTTGTTGTAGAGTGTTTAAAACTCATTTATTGTAGTTTTAAAGACTCTGCAATAGGTTGCAGCTGTTGATATATATATTGTTCGATTGTCTTGATATATACGTAAGGATATAGCTGACGATGTAGATACCATCTGTTGTAGTCTTAAAGATTAGTTGACAATATATATGCCATCTGTTGCAGTCTTAAAGACTGTGCAGCAAGCTGCATATTGATCGCTGTTGGTTAGAGGGATATATCTGATCATATATATACCACCTGCCGCAGTCTAAAAAACTGTGCAGAGCTGCATATTCATCGCCGTTAGTCGGAGCTCTAAGAGTCCTCGCCCCGTCTCGCTCAATGTCAAACCACATACTAAATCAAACCATGTACACCTTTTAAATTTTAAATCAAACGTTAAATTAATATAAATGAAACAAAAACGTCATATGAAACATCATGTTCCACTGAGAATGGTACAAATGCTCTCTCGAAGTGACGGTGATTCACCATAATTAAAGGCACCGCTGTGCTGAATGAGCTTGTAACGGACTCCCAGCGGTTCACACCATGAAGTGATTGTGATTCACCTCGATTAAAGGGGGACGTGTGCTGAATGTTGAGCTTGTAACGGAATGTCCAACGGTTCACACCGTGAAATTTAAATTTTTTGGAGGGACTGCTGTGCTAATTGTTGAGCTTGTACGAAATATACAACGATTCAGACCGTTTGAAATTTAAATTAATCGGAGGGACTGCTGTGCTGAATGTTGAGCTTGTAACGGAATCTCTAACGGTTCAAACCGTGAAATTTAAATTAATTGGAGGGACTGCGGTGCTGAATGTTGAGCTTGTAACGGAATCTCGAACGGTTCACACCGTGAAATTTAAATCAAATGTTAAATTAGTAAATGAAAAAAAAAGAGTCACGAATCATGATCTATATGAAACATCATGTTTGACGTAGAATGATACAAATGCCTTTGCGTTGTGACTGTGATTCACCTTAATCAAAGGGAGCGCTGTGCTGAATGTTGCACTTTTGTAACGGACTCCCCAAACGGTTCACAAAACAGCCAACAAGAGAGAAGACAAGAATTAAAGTCATGCCAAGCATGGTTATATAGTGTACGTTTTTAAAGCATAGTTATAGTTTACACTTTTAAGTCTAAACAGTAATTGTAGAATATCATGGTTGCTGTTGGGCAGGGTAATTATAAATTCAACAACATTAATGACAATAATGACAAGCAAAAAATAGAGAAGAACAATCACACAAATGAACACAATGTTTATTTGGAAAAAAAAATTTGAAGAGAAAAATTATGGTGTAATGGGGTAATGATAATACATTCTTAGTGGGCCTAATGGTTAAGAACATGTGTTTCCTCTTAAGAGGTTACAAGTTCAAATCCAGAGGGGGTAGGGTAAGTATACCTCCCTAGACATAGACTTTACCAGTCAAATAGCTGGGAGGAGGGGATCCCTTGTCCCACAAACAAGGGGGTGTCATACACCATTTTGGTTGACTTGACCGTGACCTTAAAAATAGATTATTATTATTATTTAAGAGATAATTACACTAACCAAACACATGCTTACAATCATCTTCTCAATCTCTTCCCACACATTCCATTACACTCCATTACTTGCCCACACCTCTACAAATATGCTAGATATATAAAACCTGTTAGACTGTTAAACAAACTGATTACAACCTTATAAAAAATTAAATTAGTTGACAGTTTCAGTTACACAAACTGATGACTATAATGTGCATGGTGGTATTCCATTTTTAACTGATACAGTATGCATGCGGATGCATTCACCACATAGAAAATTAGTTGGCAGTTTCAACAGTTTCCCTGGCATAAACAAACCGAAAAACGTCGGGTCAAGTAGTGAACAGACCACCATGAATGTCGACAAGAACTCCAATGTCGCGGAGGAGAGATTGCCGGGCGCTTGCATTTTTTATAGCAGAGAGGGCAGTAGTGATTGGGAGAAGTCTTATTATGCGGCAGAATCGAACCCACGATCCGTTGATCACGTAATGAACAACAAAATTTGATCCAGGCTGAATTTGGAATACCGAATGAATATTTTTCCTTATTAATAGGCCGCGATCGTGCTCTTCTAGTTTATATAAATTGATGGCTTTTGCGTCTCCTTCCGCTCTCAGGCTGCCTAAGTCAAAAGCTGAATTCATCCCCTGCTTTGTTTTTGTTTTATCGACCTGAGAAGATTGTTATTGTTTTATCGACCTGAGAAGCTGAATTCTCCGAACGAGCAATGACTGGATCACCGCTGTACAAATCGTTTGCAGAATATTTGTCTCTCCGTATTGAGAGTCATATGGAGGACGGCTACCCGGGGTTTGACTGTTCGTCCTATTTCGGAAATGAACAGAGAGGAGGAATAGGAGTAGGAGTGGTTAATTCATGAGCAATTTTTTCTTTAGAGTTATTTTTTTTTGGTAGTATGGTTTTAATTATTTTTTTGGTAGTATGGTTTTAAATTGTTGGTCAATTTAGAATGCTGATCAATTTTCGAGCATTTGAGTTGGTTTAAAATGGACAAAACTACTGAAATACATGGAACTTTATTTATAAAAAACTCAGACAATCTTTAAAATCTGATTAGATTCAAACTCATTTTTTTACCGGAAAAACGGGTCTATTTCAACACAAATTAGTTTAGTCGGAGAGGGATATAGCGCTTGGTCGAAGACGTTGTAGTTTTCAAATTTGGGCAGGGATGAGTGGTTCATATTTTCGTGGAATAGGATATTTGTGTAGCAAATCTATCAATGGAATTTTTATAAATTTAATAGGAATATTGACCGATTGCTAACATAATTGAAATTGTGATATGATATAATTATAAAATAAATTTGAATCTAGAAATTTATTATGTCGAAAGGCATATACCTATTGACAATGAGCACAATTAATGATCTTTTAACCTTATTTAACCTTAAACCCTAATTTGATGGCTATGTATTGAAGATGCTGGCATATTCTTAGTCGTCCTCCAAAATCAATGGGTCAGATTTATTGTTCATAACTTTCTTGCATTTATCAAGGCATCCATTAACATGTTTACTTTTTAACATTTACCTAACCACATTAAAAAATTACTGTAAGCATATGTAATTGCCACGTTTAAATGATTAAGTAAAATAAAACCATGGCATCTAAATAAATGTCCACATTCTACCTCTAAATCTTTGAAAGCCATTCGTAACCATCCGACTAGACAGCTACCACATCTATGATGAAATACTTCTTATAACTTTCCAGACGGATTCTGATCATTTCGCTGCCATTTCCATAGCTTATAGAAAGGGTTGGATGAAGCGTACTCAATACAATTAACCTAAATCTTCGCAAACGCACGAGAGAAATTATATAGTCTTTCGGCGTTTATCAGTCATAAATTATATATGACTGTGCTAGTTAAACAACTAAACAACAGTCGTGTAAGCAGCCATTTCCTGGCCGGCGCCCGCTGTTTTATTACACGTGCAAATCGAAGTAACTCATGAACAGGGCGGCAGCGTGTAAACAACCCGCAGTAGAGTCATAGATAAATGCCGCGTCAAATTATTTAAACGCTGTTGGATCCAAGGACACTAACTCTATCTCTGGCCCGCAGGGATGGGATTTGAATGGCAAATTGCAACATTTTTCGCTGAAACTGTGAAAAAACTGTCAAATTTGAGTGGCTGTTCCATTTTGAAATTCCTACCGGCGGGCCCTTGGTGCTTAGACGCTGCCATGAACAGGGTTGTAGACAGTGAATGAGCAGGGTCCTGGTTGCTTAGAGTTTTAGACGCTGCCACGATCAAGTTGTAGACAGTGAAAGCTTGATGTGACTGACCTAGTTCTTGCATTTATGATCACTTTCTTGGTTATTCATTAAATCAGAAATTGTTGAAATCTTTGGATCCGTTCTTCAAATTTCAAGTTCATCGATTAAAGTGGAATCGAAGATTACGGCGAAGACTATTATTACTCTTGTAGAAAAGTGTCAATACGATTCACCTAGGTGCAGTGTATTTAGAGATTTAATTTGCTTGGAGCTCTATTAAATGCAATTTTCTTATGTGTTATTGATCGTGGCAGCAAAGGACTTTTTCTGAAAGGGAATTTGACAGAATTTGAAGATAAAGTTTTGTAATTCTATAAATTTTAATGATATACATAGTTATATAGATGTCATTTTCGTTGAAACAGGTTAACAGTACATTTTTACCAACCAAACTTTGTAATTTCAAATATTCATAAAATTTCTACCAAATGAGTTTGTTATGTTAATGATTAATTTTTTATTTTCATGGCTTATATGTTTATAACAAAATTGAAAGATTTTTACCAACCAAACTTTGTCATTTCAAATATTCATAAAATTTCTACCAACTGAGTTTGATGCGTTAATGATTAATTTTGTATTTCCATGGCTTATATGTTTATAACAAAATTGAAAGCAAACTAGTCAAAAATTGTAGGTGGCACGAATAATGGTAAATCTCAACAACCTTTGACTAAATAAACTAAAGGTGAATTAATGATCAAAGGTAGATGGACACGCTTCTCTATTAAGGAGGGAGGGATTGACATTATAAGGGGATATTGAATTATCAAAAATTATCCGTAATTTATTATTTGAATAATCAATAATAAAATTTAATCTAATAATACAAAAGATAAATTAAACGTTAGAGAACACGTGAAATCTAAGTAGGGATAAACTAGACGTTAGAGAACGCATATATTAAACCATAAATTAAACGAGGGATTTGACTTGGTGACCCTCAGTATCTAGTATGTTAAAATATCTTAATTATAATAAGTGGTTAAATATTAGTATTTAATATTTAAATTTATATCAAGTCAAAACAATTTGACCAATTTTTAAATAATAATTATAGATTTCTCCTTTATTTGAATTTCGAAATAAAACATTTAAAATAGAGTTATTTTTTCCCTCTTACTTATTTTTATATATATGTAAAGTAAAATAACAGAATCATTAATGCATGTCGTATCCAATGAGACCAGCGATAAATATGAAAAAGATAAAAACAGAATCATTTATTTGCATTTCATTTACAATGAGATTATGTCACATTTGAGGGAAAGTAAGAGTCTTTTCTGGAAGAGAGGAGAGGAGAGGATCCCTCTGTTCTATTTTTTTTAATATTTTTCTATCAATTTTGTTTTAAATTTGGGGAACAATTATTGGAATTTTTAAATTTGGTGAAGAAGTGTTGGAATTGTAAATTTGAATAATTGAGTTTGTATAATTTTAATATTTCAAATTTTTTTCAAAACTTCATTTATACATTCAAATATACATTCAAATATACAACTCAATTTTTATATTCAGTGAAAAATACTAAAAAATGAGTAATTATTTCACTGTCATACTTAACCTTGGTTAACTTATTGTTGAGTATGACACTCAAATAATTACTCATTTTGTAATAATAAATCTTTTCCCGTTGATTTTATATATCAAGAAAAGACATAACAGAACCATGAATGCATCTCGTATCCTGTAAGACCAGAGATAACCTTGGTTAACTTATTGTTGAGTATGACACTCAAATAATTACTCATTTTGTAATAATAAATCTTTTCCCGTTGATTTTATATATCAAGAAAAGACATGACAGAACCATGAATGCATCTCGTATCCTGTAAGACCAGAGATGGAGATGTTAGGATTGTAGGAATTAACAGTACTATATATAAAATAAATAATATAAACAGAACTATTAATGCATCTCGGATTCAATGAGACCAGCGAGGTTATGACTGTATGTTACATTTGATGGAAACGAAAACTTTTTTTCTTATTACCGTTAGTGGTGGAAACGAATCTCTTTGAGCAGGAATATTTACACTGCCACGACACACTGACGGTCTTCAACAATTGCAAAGAAAAAATCCTGCCCGCCTTTTCTAATACATGCCAAAACTTATATTCGCATTCCAAAGAAAAATCCTGCCCGACTTTTCTAATACATGCCAAAACTTATATTCGCCTCATGATATTCTTCTCTAGTCACTCATAGACTAAACTACACGTAGCACAAGCAATAAAACAAGGTCCAACTACAGTGCTCTTGTCGGTTGGAGGGAGAACATGCTCTTCTATTACATGCAGCGGATATCTCCTTGCGGCAAATACACAGACAGCTAACAATCCAAGCAATCCCCATCTAGGTGGTCGATGGAGGAAAGATTGGACTACTAGGTTTATTTAGCATTGCGACACAAGAGGACCAGTTTCCTTGCTAGATTTGTGCCCTACTCCTTGGTTTTCAATATCCAAGATATCCAATAAAGCTCTAGTCATCAGTGAATCAGAAGATTCGTTGGAAAATAGGGATATGCTCTCGTCCGCTTTTGGTTTGGTGCCGGTCAGCTGAATTGCCCTCTCAGCCTGCAGATTCCAATCGGTCCTAATCAAATGGTATAGCATGAACACTAGGCAGGAAGCCTGTGCAGCCATCAATCCCACCCAGAATCCGACGAAACCCAGGTCTAGATAGAATCCCAAAAGCAGGCCTACGGGCATTCCGATGAAGTAGAAGGAGCCCAGATTAATGTTCGCACCTAGCGTGGGCCGAGCACTCCCTCTCAGAACACCGCACCCCGTCGTTTGTGGACAGTTGCCCAGTTCACATAGCCCTAAAATGGGCAGCGCTGCCGATGTGAGCATTAAAATGTCGGGGTCTTGCGTGAACAATTTGGCCCATCTGTAACGTACGCTGAACGCGAAGCTCATGGCCACAATTCCCAGAACCGAAGAAGAGGCTAGCGCCACTATCATTGCCCGGCGGGCCTTGGCAGGCCTGTTGGCTCCTAACTCGTTGCCAACTCGGGTCGAGACTCCCATGCCCAGCGACGATGGGAAAATGTAGATCAGCGACGTTGTCTGTATGAGAATCCCCATCGATGCCACCGTTGATTTTGGATTCGTGAGCAGACCGCATAAAATGATCATGAACTCGTACCACCACCACTCCAAGCACACCGATACACAGCTGGGAATCGCCAGCTTGAGCAACGATGTCCAACCCGTCAGGCACTCTCGAGAGAATTCCTCCCTCGCCTTCTTAAGGAAACCTGACAGCCACAAGTAGTATAACACTAATAAAACCATGTTCAAATTTGTCCAAGCAGCTGCTAATGCAACTCCCGCGATCCTCATTTTGAAGAACACTACAAGGAGAAAGTTTAAGGGCACGTGTAGCGCCAATGCTATTGCTGCGGCCCATGTGAGAGGGAATGTGATGTTCTGTGTTCTCAGAAAGATTCGGAGAGGATGAAGAAAAGCCTGAGCCAAGAGATCTGGAAGCGAGAATAGAATGTATATCCCAGCCGTTTTAGCAACGGCCTCGTCTTGGCCGCACCAGAGGAGAATTCTCTCCATGTTCATCCACAGGAAAGCGATCGGCACAGTTGCACTAACGAGAACAAGAATGGTTCTCTGAAGGGTTAGGCACATTAAACTCCATCGCTTAGCTCCATAAGCTTGACCGCAGATTGGTTCCATCCCCATGGCTAGCCCTGAAATCACCGAGTAGCCCGTTATATTGGCGAACCCTATGGACAGCGCCCCTCCGGCAAGCTCCGTTTCTCCCAGGTAACCAAGGAACATCATCGATACCATCGCTCTCAAGTAGTAAATCAAGCCTGTCAAGACCATCGGTCCAGAAATCTTCCCTAATGCCTTCAGTTCCTCCATAGCCTGCAAAACCAAACTGATCAAAATCAATAGCCCTGATTGAATCGGGTAGGTCAAAAAAATCCACATCTATATAGATTATCAATACAAACCTCGGTGGGAGTTGGCCAACGCTCGAGCTCGTGATCACTGTCAGACTCCTGGGAAGAAACACATTGACCAAACTGGTTTTCCTCGGGGATGATCACTTTCGTCTCCTTTGCCTGGCTGAAGTCATTGCTTTTGGTGCTGTCCCCGCACGGGAAAGATGCAGTTTGTTTGCACATGTTTGCAATGTCTCCGGCGGAGGAGCTTTGCGTAAACTTGGACCCTAAGCTACTGACAGACAGACAACTGATAAATGTTATATCAGAAATTAAGCATCTAACAGTACGAAATGGCGTGTCACGGTACGCCTAGCATTCAAGATAAGTACTTGTTACGTACATGCCTTTAACACTCTCTTCATGGAAAGCATGGAATACAATTCAGGGGCCAAGAGAGTAGATATGTGATGGATCAATAAATCAATCCCTTGAAAGCTGGAGTGAAGCTTAGATGATCAGACCCTCGTGACGTCTTTGGAATTAATGAACCCCGGCAATGAAAATCAAATACTCCGAGTAAGACAAGCGAACCAATATTTTGGAATCTAGCACACCATGTTTCCGTTCCTTATCTTTGTCTCCCGAAAGCTATGCATGGCAGTTTTCATGCCTGCAACCCAATCGAAGCACTAGAACTGGCGCTGAATTCTCTGCTTCCACCGGGAGAAGGAAGGAAAAGACGAACTTGGTCTACCTCGATGGCCGGGGCTGGATATCTCGGGACTTTTCCGTTTTCGAGGGGACACAAGAAAATAGTGTTGGGTTAAAACACCATCAAAACTGAATAAATCAGAGGCCTACACGTCTCCTCTCTTTTAAGGCGGCCGCCGCGTACAGATTACTCTGACTCGGAATCTAAATTTTTTCTCGTTTACAGAGATGAACAGTATAATATCTCGTGAATTCCAAAAAATGCCTTGTATTTAGCCTTATTCTGGCTTCTCCGCAATCAGCTTCAGCTTATACGAGCGCGCCCCGGAATGAGATTAGCAGATGCACGTGAAACAGTTACACGAGTGAGCTTAAGATAGGAGGATTATATCCGTTGAATTCGCTCCGTTTTCTCTCACTGTATCTCTTATATCTAGTCCAAAACAGTTACTTGATTGAACAGCCGCTACCCTGTAAAAGCGGGGGAGTCAACCTCAAACTGCAGATTGCTCAGCGATCAAAAATTTTGATCTCGAAAACTGATAAGACACGACTTGCAAGCTATACGTATATATAACATGAAAACTGCAAGAAAATGACAATAAATCAATGGCGCAATGCATGCAATATCTCTGGATGCATGAATCGTCGGAGGTTTCCCGCGTAAAGCATGACTTTCATAATTTCGTTAAGACCGACAGTAACTAAAAACAATACAATGCGCGTATCATGCCATTGCAATTGCAAATTCATTTGTAAATGAGGGCTCTGAAATGCCTTCTAGCATTGCATTTCCCACACCGTTAGTATACAAAGTCTCCATGAATCCCACCCGGCGACCACATGCTTGCAAGTAATTTTAATGGGTTGACTTTTAGGCGCTTACAAGTCAGCCTCTATTGTTCATGCTTAATTTTAATTTGAATAGAAACGCGTAAACAATTCAGCTCAATAAT
>JASDQU010680939.1:47133-69121 GCA_032191745.1 Picea mariana | reverse complement strand
ACAATGAATTCCTTGAAGAAATGATGGTCATCCATGGCTTTTTATAGCCAAGCTTTGAGCTATTATGCACCCCCCTTTGAATGTGAAAAGGGGCTCTTTAGGGCACCATTAGGTCTTTGACCAGCCTCCCCATGCAGATTGAGCTCGGATTTGATGTCAAATCGACTTGGGAGCCAATCCCATAGTGGTTGGGAGGCCGACCAGCTTCATAAATGCGCCGTTTGGCAGGCGCGCGGGTTTTGCACCCCACAGCCGCGCTTATGCGCCCTATATACGATGATATTGCACGCATGCGCTAGTTTTCAGTGGGTGCAATGCGCTTTTTAATTTTTTAGCCAATTTTGTATAGTTTTGGCTCTTTTGTTGTGCTATGGAACTAATCCTTGTGCCATGAATGACTGTTTTTCTGTGCTGATGATGTTGAGTTCTTGTCGCCTTTTGCGGACGAAATTTCAGTGATAACAATGAGCTACTGGACTATTCTTCTTGAGTGTAGAAGAATAACTATCATGATTTCTGAGCCTGGACCATTCACCTATCTGGGCCATTCCTCCGGCAATAAACAAAGTGCAACCTGGAGAGAATGAGTCTACCCTAGGGAATGCCTATCCCTGATTGATGAACCTGGACCATTCACCTATCTAGGCCATTCCTCTGGCACTAAATAAAGTGCAACCTGGAGAGAATGAATCTTCCCTAGGGAATGACTGTCCGGACCATTTCCTAAGGAAACGACTATCCTGCACCAACCTCCAAAACAGACCATTCTTCGAAACTTCTCACAACTGTGAGCTTTGAAAGAATGACTGTCCAGTAAGGCAGACCAGTCTTCTTGACCACTACTGAGAGTGACCATCAAGAATATAGACTGTCCTAGACCATTCCCCCACACTGGCCACAAGGGGAATCGTTGTCTATGGTACATCAACAATCCATCGAACCATTTTCATTACGAAAATGACCGTTCAATCTGGACCATTTTCCGAACTAGAAAATTCTTGTCCATCAAAAATCTCAAACCACTTTCCGAACTGGAAAGGAACTGCTCATCCTGGACAATTTTTCGAACTAAAAAATGACTGTCCATAAACAAATAACACATCAGTGCTCCCTCCCAACCTGGGAGTCATCCCTTCCCTTTTAATAAGGAAGTTGTCTCCACGAGCTTCAACTTGTTTCTTGAGTACGCAAACTCTTTCATCTTGGACAAAGATTTTACCAAAATATTTTATCATCTGTGGATATATATTGAAGAACCACTTCTCTTTTTCTGGACTTCATCATGGAGAATGTAATGCTTGGTCTCAATGTACATAGGTCTTCCTGGAACATTGGTTTTCTCTGAAGGCTTCATATAGCTCTGATCAATATAGTATATCATAGTTGGATTCAACTCTTTTGTTTTCTGCTAGCTCATAACATCGTGGCAAGGCTCAAACTAGAACATATCCAAGTGGAATTTCTTTTTCCATCATGAGTGTTTGTCATGGATTAGCAATCCATCATTCTGGACTTTTGAGTAACCATTTTGATACAATATCTCTGTTATCGAAATTTTTCACCACGCTTTTGTTGTGCATTGGAGGCTCTCTACCAAGTTGTATTCTTCCATCTGCATACAAGAGTCTCTTTCTGGTATATCTCAAAACATTGAGGTTGCTTTGCGTATGCTTCTTTGGTTGATTACTCTGTTGAGGAGAACAATCCTTACATTCATCTGATGTAAACTCCAACCCATGGATACTGCACTAGATATAATGTCTCAGGTAGAGGTATGTCTGGAACAAGCTCATCATCATATTCCTCTCCCTCCATCTAAGAGAACCTTTAGTTCTGGATCTCTCAATGCTTTCATTCATAATTCTTCCATACACTGTTCTTCATCACAACTTTCATTTCTTCTATTTGATTGCTTCTAGTGGGTTCAAGCTAGTAGTGTAATGACTGGTTGTTCTGGCTTTTCTTTCTCTCTTGGAATCTTCATGTTCTTCCTCATGTTTCTCTTTAGCTCTTGGATCCATGTAGTTTTCTATAGATTCCATGCCTTGAAGATTCCAACTTCTTTATTTCACCATAGGATCATGGATGTGGATGGACAACCAGGGATACTTTAAGGCTTCTTTTCGAAGAAGACTTCTTCTAAAGTCAAACTGAACACATGTTGTTCTTCATGGTTGCTACCATTGATGGGAGCATGGATAGATACTACATAATCCTCAATGGATCATATTGTTTAGGATTAGCTCCCTCCTAATCCTTTCTTCATGCGTGAATGCATGCTCTTCTTTTGGAATTATATAATCGGTTCCCTCCATCTAAGAGAGGTCATGCACTCATCTACATATTTATTTCCTTTTGCAAAGTGTCACAAGTATTTTCTTCTTGATTGTTGACTTCTTTCTGTTTTTACTTCTTCTAGGTTTCTTCAAGTTTGATTCTAATTTCGACAGTTGTAATAGCTTCCACATGAATTATTACCAAGGATTGTCAATGTACTTCATCTTCTCGTGTGTATTGCTTGTCTTGAAGTAATCATGATAGAAATCCTTATCTTGTTGTTTTTCCATAGGTATTGTTTCTCTTTGAACATCTTATCTTCTAAGAAATAGATGTGCAAGATATGTACATAAACTATGTAAACATGGTATGTACAAGAACTATGAAGAATATCGTTACCTTGTCTTAGAAGAAGAAGTTTGTTTTATCCTACTTGATCTTCTTGGAGGGTTCCCTTTCTTCAACAACTAATGCTTCGTGTGTTTCCTTCCTTTTCTTTAGCTTGGGACAATGATTCTTGTAGTGACCATATTTTCGATAGTTGAAGCATTGTATTTTCGACATATCTTTCTCTTGATCTGGCTTCTTCCTTGAGCTAAACTTCCTTTTATTATTGAAGTTCTTAAACCTTGTTGTGAAGGCTTGATCATTGTATTTATTTTGAGGTTTCTCTTTTTCACTAATCCTTGATTCTTCTCGTGCACAACAAGTCCAAAGTTCTTCAAATGTAGGATACTCCTTCCTTGTGTTCATTCTTGCGGAAAATGCATCCCATGTCTTGGGAATACCATTGAGTACTATATTTACCAGTTCCTTCTATGAAATGATCTCTTCAATAGCTTGTATTTGATCTCTTAACTGAGAGATTCTCACAAAGTTTGATGCTATGTTGTCATCATCATTCCTTTACATGTCACAGAGCTCATTCTTCAAACTCATTACTTGCCCAATGTTTCTAACTGAGAGGAGGTTTGTTAGGGCATCGTACATCTTCTTAGATGAGTCAAGATGGGAGATGTAGGGTATCAAGTGGTATTTTATAGAGTCCACTATGATACTCATGGCATTGATGTCATTGTCTTTGAACTTCTCCATAACTGCAACATTATGAGGTTCTGTCTCTTTTCCTTCTTCAAACTCTGGTTCCACAATCTTTCCTTTCACGATATCCAACACTTTATTCTTGGCAAGGATGAGGTAAATCATTGTCTTCCATGCTCTGAAGTTAGAAGCTCCTTCTAACTTGTTTTCTGACTTCATAGAGTAAGTCATAATTTCTTTGACTTGGTTAACCCTTGATTTTGACCAAAAACTCAAACTTGATGTCTTAGCTTGTTGAGAGTACCAGGAGGTGCGCTAGGATAGGGTGCACTAGTATATCTAGAAATTAGGTCAATCTCTTCACTTAAGGTGCCTCAACGAGAGGGTTAGGGTTTTGTTTCTGCAACAAAGGCTGGTTGCAATTGCAACTTCAACTGAGCAAATCCTCCCAATCTAGCTTCTAGCGGTTAGACTGTCTGAAGATAGTGTGGGCCCATAACTTGTTAGAATATTGGATGTGCTCGTTTAACCATAGATAATATAGCAATATTGTCACCCAACCATAGGCTGAAGCCACCCCGAGCACCTTAACCTTGACAAAGAAATATTCTGGAAGCAAACCCTAGGCTTAATAGCCAAAAAAAGGTGGCACACCTCTCTCCAAGGATAGCGAACCAAGCAAGAATAAAAAAAGTTGATCAGAGAGTCCAACCCAAAAAATGGAAAATACAGATTGCAGAATTGCTGGCAGCAGCTACTCCCAGGACTTGCACACAAACTGGCCAACTGCAGTGTGCACAAGTGTACTTCTACATTTATGAGAAGTCTGGACAAAATGAAGACTGGCCTCCTATATTTATATTGTTTCTTCTAGACTATCTGGGCTGATTTCTCATTCTTGGTGCTAATTACTTAGTATATAACATTTCCTTTTTGGTCGACTTCTTCGCTTGGAGGTTGATAACCTAATACAAATTCTTCTCTTGAGCCGACTTGTCTTCTAGTGTTCTTAACCAATTATTTAGGGTTTCTTCTTGCTTCCCGGAATATTCTATTCTCGTCAGGTTTACACGTGGAGGTAAATACCTCCCACAACTACCATAATATCAATAATGAGAACCTCTCAAGAGAAAGAGCAAAGCTCTGATATATCTGCAAACATTATCACAATATAACATAAACTGAAATAAGGATGCAACTAGCTAAATGAATCATTCACTTAGCGGAAATCAAAGTAATATAACAATGAAGAGATAAGGAAAAAGATTGATTTCCATTAACAAAGTGTCTTAAATATGGTTTACATAGTAGGAACAAAATCTTTTTTATATTAAAATATAAAAACTAGAGGTCTCTCCCATACCATTCCAACCTGAAAAATTAAATCAACTTTAAAAGGGTGGATCAACAAGGAAAAGCAAGAAGGAGGGTAGCAAACAATCTTCAAAGTCATTCCATTGGGCATGGAGTTAACACATCCTACATATCAAAGGAACTCAAGCTCATACTAGACCAAAAGGGATATAATGATGGATGGAGGTATAAGAAGGATAACAAAAAGAAGAATATCATCAAGCAAAGATCCTCTCTGCAAAAATGACTTAAAATATTACTAGAACATAAATCATGAAAGGAGGCAATTACTACAAATCATTTGCAGCTCATGAATCTCCTGCCTCATGAAAAACCATTGATCTTCAATGCCTACAATTACATTCAAGCAAGATGACAAGGTAAAATGATAATAAAGAACACAAAATCTGATAAGCAACTCTCATGAATCTCTAATGGCATAAATGATAATTACAACAGGCCCTCAGGCTTACAAATACACAGATAAACTACCCTTGCATCTCTCTCAAGCTCTCTTAGATCATGAATCCAACCCTTTTCTTCTCAAAATTCCTTTCATTTATAGTGAATGATCTCTCTCTACCCTAAGGAGGTCGAAAAAAAGGAGCTACATAGCATCCTCCTCCATTTAGGAGTATTTTTACAAAATATTCCACCAAAAACTTAACAAAATCCTATTTTTTGGGATCTTGTCCATTGTGATAAATTCCTATTGAAAAAGTTCATGCTACTTGATATGAAGATGGAACACATTTCCCTCATGTCTAAATAACTCCTAGGAGACCATTCAAACCTTCCTTCACAATTGACATCCTTCCCATAGCTCAAATTGGTCAGACTGTTAGAGTTCGCAGCGCCTGTGACAACATGCGCTGCGAACTTTCCTATAGGTGATGTTTTTTTCTTTTCTCCAAAAATACGAAGTGGGTCAGGCTGAACTTTTGTCAGCAAGTCAAAAACACAATGTTTTTCCTCCACACCAAATTTCAGAGGAACCCAGATGGGCATCCAAAAGTTATGAGAAAAACAACGTCCTCTAATGTGTGTTAATTTCTTAAAAACTGTAAAAAATACTAGTTCGCAGCACCAGCGCTGCGAACTTTCCTGTAGCAGCCTATTTTATTTTTTCAAAGATTCAACACCTCAAAACTTATTTCAGGAGTCCATACATGCTACACAATTCCATTATCTTGATATATAATCCTTTAAAGTTGAATTTGAAAGGATGCAAAAGATGAAAGTTTCAACAATCCTAGAACAAAGTGTTTGTAGCACAGTTCGCAACGCTAATATGAAAACCAACCAAAACACCTTTCTCAACCCTCAAACATGATGAACAATATCATGGAGTACCAGGTGGATCTAGGCTTAATGCTGAAATCTTTGAATTAACACAGAGGTGTCTGCAAGCTGTCCAAGTTCGCAACACCTGTCCCCAGTTCGCATCGCCTGATTCAAACAAGATTTGCATGCTTTGAGGAAACTGTTAGGATGTCCAAAGACCTGATCCCTAAAAATTTGTTAAAAATAGGCTCTGGAAACAATGAAATCCCTTAGCATGACAAAAAGGTAATGATGGCAATGAATGAATGGAGCACTTGAGTATGATGTGAACTCTCCTAGTGAGTTGGCAACACATACAACTGTCTTTAACTTGACATTTAAACAGATGGATGATGACAAAGAGAACCTTTTATACAACTGAGAGGTGACATGTCATGGTAATGATGTAAGGATCAAAGTCGTGACTCAAAAACAAAACCAAAGTGGTTCTTTTTTACCCCTACAATTCTATGTGCTAACATCTTGCTCCATAGGGGATGGCATGCTCCCTGTGAGCTGCCAAGAACCTGCAGTTCTAATGCCTTATCCATCCCATCTCTGCAATATGTACTTTGTCTATGCCTTGAGAGAACCTCTGATCATTTATTGACAACTGAAAAACACTCATTGCAAACCAAATGCTTGCATAGCAAGCTTATTTATATACATTCCTACACTAATCTATCCAATTGAGCTTCTTTGCTTAATTGAAGTCATACTTCCAATGCAGCCAGGTGAGTATCGAATTGATGAAAATAACTCCTTCCATGCAACTGTTCAAAAGAGTTTTCAAGTGATATGAAGATTACATCAAGAGGTTAGTAAGCAATGGATACTTACAACTATGATCTGAAATCATACCAACAATTGGATCATTAGAAACCTTTGAAAAATATAACTCTATGTAAAAATCCACAGGGTCATGAAACTTATGAAGAGACATTTTTAATGGGTTAATAAAACCATCTTGCTCCTCTGTGAAGATTGATTCATCAATAAAATGATGGTCCTTATATACTTTATAGCTACTCATATGTTGTTTGATGTTTGTTGCAAGTGCAAGTATAGAAATGATAGACATTTCCTTACTGATCCTTGGAGTTTTTTGCTCATCAATAGGTGATAAAGAGAATTCCAATTGTTGCTGCAATTCTTCCTTATCTCCTTCATTGTACTCCCATGTCTTGGATTCAAAACTGTCACATGTTGATATATCGATTTGCTCATTGTCATTTGAATACTCAAAGGAAACAATTTGATTTTCATGACAACTTAAAATAGTATATACATTTGATACAATGTCAAAAGTATCTACATTCTGGCTATCACTTTGAATATCATCAACCTCTTGATCATAATGAAAAGTGTCTTCTACTGCAGTATACTCTTTATGACTATTTGATCCTTTACTCAACAAATCAAATTCATAACAACATTCTTGATAAAGGAAATCAGCTGCAAATTTCTCTTTGCAAAATAAATGAAATGCAGCATGAAAATGTCTTAGTGAAGTAATACAAGCAACCAGGAGTGATCTACACCAATCACGAGCTGATCCATATAAAGAGTATGTAAACAATTTGATGAGGACATCTTCATGTATAGATTTCAGCTTAAGTATGCACTCGTGAAAATCTAGTAAAAACTCAGCTGGCATTTCCCAATTTTCCCCTCTAAACCTAGGAAGGCATCCTTCCCATTCACTTCTATCAGGCACGGGGTTTGGAAAACCAAACATATTTGAGAAATCACAAAATGCATACCTATGAGCAAGAATCTTGCACATTTCAAACCAGTGGAGTCGCCCATAGATTCATCTATGATGAAGCTGGAGTTGTCATGTAGAATATTGCAGTCAAGCTGGTGTCCTGCTCCTCTCTACCATCAGGAGCTAGATCTGATCGTTGTCATTCTCCCAGGGAATATTTCTTCACTTTCATCCCAACAACAACGCCAATAATGTTATCACTAAGAGTCACACACAGACTGCCATGAGTGCAAGATCAATACCCATCAAAATTTATAAATAATTGTTTATATCAAGGTGACAAATGGATGAGGAAAAATCAGAAAATGTGTCAATCACATAAGGAAATCCCAAAGTATAAACCAACAAGTAAGGCTTTAGACAACTTTAAATCATGGTTTTAAAGATTATATGAGGGTGGAAGATCAGATAAGAAGTGTGGAATATATCTATCATCTACATCAGGTAGCAGGATAGCTATATGAACAAGACTCTGTGAAATAAGAACCTCTCAAGACAAAGAGAAAAGCTATGATATATATGCAAACATTATCAAAATATAACATATACTGAAATAAGGATGCAACCAACTAAACGAATCATTCACTTAGCTGAAATCAAAGTAAGATAACAATGAAGAGATAAGAAAAAAGACCGATTTCCATTAACAAAGTGTCTTAAATCTGGTTTACACAATAGGAACAAAATATCTGTTATATGACAATATGAAAACCAGAGGTCTATCCCATACCATTCCAACTTGAAAAATTAAATCAATTTTAAAAGGGTGGATCAACAAGGAAAAACAAGAAGGAGGGTAGCAAACAATTTGCAAAGTCATTCCATTGAGCATGGAGTCAACACATCCTATAGATCAAAGGCACTCAAGATCATACCAGACCAAAAGGGATATAATGATGGATGGAGGTATAAGAAGGATAAAAAATAAGAAGAATATCATCAAGCAACGATTCTCTCTGCAAAAATGACTTAAAATATTACTAGAACAAAAATCATGAAAGGAGGCAATTACTACAAATCATTTGTAGCTCATGAATCTCTTGCCTCATGAAAAACCACTGATATTCAATGCGTGCAATTCCATTCAAGCAATATGACAAGATAAAATAATAATAAAGAACACAAATTATGATAAACAACTCTCACGAATCTCTAATGGCAGAAATGCTAATTACAACAGACCCTCAAGCTTACAAATACACAGAAAAACTGCCCCTGCAACTCTCTTGGATCATGAATCCAACCCTTTTCTTCTCAAAATCCATTTCATTTATAGTTAATGATCTCTCTCTACCCTAAGGAATTCTAAACCAAGGAGATACATAGGATCCTCCTCCATTTAGGAGTCTTGTTACAAAATATTCCAACAAAAACTTAACAAAATCCCATTTTTGGGGATCTTGTCCATTGTGATAAATGCCTATTGAAACAGGGCATGCTACTTGATCCGAAGATGGAACACATGCCTCTCATGTCCAACTAACTCCTAGGATACCATTCGAACCTTCCTTCACAGTTGGCATCCTTCCCATAGCTCAGATTGGTTAGACTGTTAGAGTTTGCAATGCCCGTGACAACATGCGCTGCGAACTTTCCTATAGGTGATTTTTTTGGCTTTTATCCAAACATACGAAGTGGGTCAGGCTGAATTTTTGTCAGCAAGTCAAAAACACTATGTTTTTCCTCTACACCAAATTTCATAGGAGCCCATATGGGCATTAAAAAGTTATGAGAAAAAACATCCTCTGTTATGTGCTAATTTCTTAAAAACTGTCAAAAATACCAGTTCGCAGCGTCGGCGCTGCGAACTTTCCTGTAGTAGCCTGTTTTATTTTTCCAGATCTTCAACACCTCAAAACTTATGTCAGGATTCCATACATGCCTCAAAACTCCATTATCTTGATATATAATCGTTTAAAGCTGAATTTGAAAGGATGCAAATGATGAAAGTTTGAACAATCATAGAACAAAGTGTTTGCAACACAATTTGCAGTGCCAATATGAACCATCCAAAACCCCCTTCTCAACCCTCAAACATTATTAACACTCTCATGGAGTACCAGGTGGATCTAGGATTGATGTTGGCATCTTTGAATTATCACAGAGGTGTCTGCAAGCTGTCCAACCTCCAACTCTCTCCTTCAACCAATTTGCAGTGAAGTTCACAGCGCCTGTCACCAATTCGCAACACCTGATTCAAACAAGATTTGCATGCTTCGAGGAGACTATTAGGATTTCCAAAGACCTGATGCCTGAAAATTTGTTAAAAATAGGCTCTGTAAACAATCAAATCCTTTAGCATGACAAAAAGGTAATGATGGCAATGAATGAATGGAGCACTTGAGTATGCCGCAAACTCTCCTAGTGAGTTGTCAACACATACAACTGTTTTTAACTTGAACAGATGGATGATGAAGAAGAGAACCTTTTATACAATTGAGATGTGACATGTCATGGTAATGATGTAAGGATAAAAGGTGTGACTCAAAAACAAAACCAAAGTGGTTCTTTTTTACCCCTACAATTCTATGTGCTAACAAGGGTTTTTACCAAAGTCTTACTCTCTGACAATATAGCAAGGGATCTCGCACATCCTCTAGTGCTCTACCACTAGGGACAAGTCCACCTGTGCTCAACCACAGGGATACCACTCTCAACAGATCAACTCAACTAATTCCATAGGAGTACTATTTGGAGAGCCATCTCAAGTTGACTCAACTAAGTCCATAGGATTCTGAAAGGAGACCATCTCATGTCGTCTCAACTCAGTCTAGAGGAGAATGACAAGAGACCACACGTCATATCAACTCAGTCCAGAGGAATAACGACCTAGAGAATGTCTCATGAAGTTGCAATCAACAACACATAGGTAGTGCACAAGTCTGGAAGATGAGCAACAATAGCTGCAGTGGTGCAACACACTCTTGTTCAACCTTTTTTGTACTCTTACTTGTGCACTACCCTGGAGAAGGTGCGCTCTCTTGGTTTATCTATTGGTTCTAGTGTGGCTTACCAGAATCATTCTATCTGGAAAATGTTAAGGTGCACGAGGGTGGATTTGTGCCTATGGTTGGGTGACGATGGTGTAGCATTGTCTATGGTGAAACGAGCACAATATTCTAACATAACCGCCCTCATTAATTTTATCACTAGGTTATGGATTAAGAGTCGACTTGCTCAACATTATTTTACATTACTTTAGGTGACTAAGGTTGGCCTAAGCATTTATGTGGGCAAATACCCCCCTAATAAAGGGAAACACCTCTCCTCATGAGTTGTAAAATCATATTGATTAATCTTGTGATTGTTTCTTTATCCCATGGACACCCTATCTCTCTTGTTCATGGGTTATCTCTCTCTTTCTCTTGAGCACTCTTATTTATATGATCTACTCTTGATTAGTGAAGTTATAAATCTGAAGTGTTTTACTTTCTTGGATTAGGGTTTGCCAAAGTTGTCATTGTAGATGTATGACTTCAACATGGTATCGAAGCCAATTTGACTCTTCCCTATCCAATCTTATTTCCATGATGAAACTAGGGTTTTCAACGCTTTTTTGAGACATCGACAAATTTATAAGGCTCTTTTCACTAGTGCCTTCCTTCTTTGGCAATTTTTAAATTTTTTTCAAGGGAGTTAAATGGGATTCTTTATATAAATTTTCCCTTTTTAGGCTAGTGCTCTCCTCCCCTATGGGTTTTCATTCCTATTTCTAGTCACCAACACGTTTTTAGGGTTATTTTACCCTCTTCACCACCAACACCCTCCTCTTTTGGTGAATTTTTAGTTTTTCCAATGCATTTGAGGGATTTCTTTTGCAGATCAGTGCTCTTATAAGGAAACACATTGTATCTTTCTCTCTATTTCAACCAATATTCACTATTGTTTTTTGGAACATTGTTGTTTTTTTTTCTCTTTCCTAAAGACCTTTTCTAGAGGCATTATCATTGCAAACCTGAGAGTTCATCATTTCTTCTTTAAGGACTTTAAGAGGGTCCACCTATCATATTTCATCTAGAGAATTTCTTAGCGACAATATTTTACAAGTTATACAGTTGATTTGAGAGACTATTGACTAGTGGCATTTGTCTTTAGGGCTATAGAACTAGGGTTTCTACATCATCTTTATTGTAGGGATTCAAGCCCTCTTTTTGGTCCCTCTAGTAGACTCTCTTAAAGTATTCATAGAGACTTCATTTCATTGGAGATGATGGACAATTTATTTGGCACATGTATGGCAATGTACTTTGTCGACTAAGGTGTGTTGGGTTCAAAGGTTGATATTCCTTGTATAACATAGTTACCAACTTGACAAAAACTCTCTCCCCAGAGTTAGTCATTTTTTAAAGGTTGCATCTAGTGGTTTTTTTTACCTTCATTTCAAAAAGTGGTGCTATCAGTAACATCCATTTTTTTTGGAGGTTAAAATTACAAAATTTTGCAACTATGATATGTATTGTTGTAAACAAAAAACCTTAAAGTTGACCTCGGAAACAAAAATGGGTTCTCTTTGTGGCACCCTTTTTTTTAGGGGTTGAAGTTACAATTTGTTTGAAACCATGGCCTTAACAAATAGTACCATTGCGAAAAAAAACCTTAAAATTGATTCTCGTATAATAAAGTGTTGTTTCTACTAACACCCCATTTTTTATTTTGAAGTTAAAATCACAACTTGTTTGATACATTGACCTTGACAACCAATGACGATTGTCAACCAAAACCTCAAAAACAACACTCGAATCAAAACATGGTGCTATATGCAACACCTTTTCTTTTGCTTTTGGGCCTAAAATTAATAAACTAAAGGAAACATTATTTAAACAAATTAAAATAAAAACGATCATTTTAAATTAAAAATAAAAATAATATTTTTTTTAATGAGATTTTTTAAAAAGGAGGTTTTTTTTTTAATGTCAAAGATTAAAAATAGAAAAAAAAAAAAAACTTATTTAAAAAACAAACACTAAATATTAATTATTATTTTACACATGCATACATACATATAACTTGAGTGGGCCTAATGGTTAAGAACATGTGCTTCCTCCTTGGAGGCCACATGTTCAAATCCATAGGGGTGTAGGGTATGTATACCTCCGTAAACATTAGCAATCAAATCGTTGCGTGGAGGGGATCATGTATCCCACAAACAAGGATGTATCATACACCAATTTAATGCTTGACTTGACTGTGACCTTAAAAATAATATATATATATATATATATATATATATATNAACAATAAAAAAATTATTAAAAAAAACACAACTATTTTGGGGAGGAGAGCGATTCCCATAATCACTCTTCCCCCACACCATAACCCTACAACCTCCCCTGCTCACCCCCTCCCCCTTTGCCTCCCCTACCACACTAGTTCGTTACCTGCATGTTGCTCCCCTCCCCCTCAAAGCCACATCCCCCATCATCCCCTTCGCCCGCATGTAGCCCTCAAGTGGCAAGTTGTAAACCTATCGCTTAAAGGAGTGGCATGAAGAGGGGACTAGGGCAGGTGTTAAGGGTATATTTTTTTTTTTCTTTTTCTTTTTCTTTTGTTTTGTTTTTTAAATAAGTTTTTTTAATATTTTTTTTTAGTTTTTAAAAATAAGCCTTTTTTAATTTTAATTTTATTATTATTATTTATATTTAATTTTTAAAATAAGTTTATTTTAATATGATTTATTTTATTATTATTATTTTTAAATTTTAGTTTTTTTAATAAACAAATCTTAGTGATTTTTTTAAAAGAAATTTAATTTAAAATGTTTATTTTTATTTTTATTTTTCACATTTTATTAAACCACCTTTTTTCATAGTTTTTTTAATTTTAGGTCCAAAATAGAAAAAAGTGTTGCGGATAACACCACGTTTTGATTCGAGTGTTGATTTTGAAGTTTTGGTTCGCAGTGACATTAATTGTCAATATCATTGTATCAAACAAGTTGTAAGTTTAACCCAAAAATGAAGGTGCTAGTAGTGTCACCTTTTGATTTGGGGATCGATTTTAAGGTTTTTATTTGCAATGGTATTAGTTATCAATGCCAGAGTTCAAAGGAATTGTATTTTTAACCATGAAAAATAGTGGGTGCTATTGGGGTACCCCTTTTCATTTTGGGAGTTGATTTTAAGTTTTTTGTTTGCAATGATATCGATTGTAAAGACCATGATTTCAAACAAGTTGTAATTTTGACCCTAGAATAAAATGGGGGTGATTCTAGGAGCACCACTTTTCGATTTGAGAATTGATTTTAAGGTTTTTAATTGCAACTTTATAGGGATTTAAAACCATGCTGGAAAAAGTTTGTAATTTTATGCTCGAAAAATTAGGTGATTTCGATAACACTAGTATTTTTATCCACGGGTTGATTTTGGTGTTTTTTTACACAAAAATATGGGTTTTTAGGGATAAAGTTCTCATTTTGAGGTCATAGTTCTCATCAACTCGATAACTATGTGGTATTGACTCCCCCTTATTTGTGTTAAATTTGGCAACATCGACAGTCATTCTCCAATGAGAGGCCATATGGGCCACCCTGAGGCTAGCCAGGGAGATTTGGAGAATCAACTAGTCTTGTGAGGTATTGACTAAAGCCAGGGGGAACGTACAACCTCTGTGAGTCAAACCAAAAGTCAGGACGAACGAGATGCTATGTGAGTCTAATGAAAAATTCAGGGGGAACATACAACCTCTGTGAGCATAGATAGTCTAGTGCAAAATTCAAGGGGGATGTACAACCTCTGTGAGCATAGACAGACTAATGCAAAAGTCAGGGGGAATGTACAACCTCTGTGAGCCTAGTCAAGCCTTGTGAGCCATGAGCAAAAGTCAAGGCATCTAGCAAAAGTTAGGTTGAATATAAAATTCCTATGAGCTAGAAACAAACGATATTCCTAATATTGTAAATGATATAAATGTATTGATCTAGTGCGTTGGCACGTGTAACATTATCCACCATGAAGAGAATTTTGAATTTCCTTGTAAATATTCGAGTTGTAACTGAAGTCTTACGTCTAGTTCTATTTTAGAACTAAAGTGTAATGTTGAGTTGTAACTGAAGTCTTAAGTCTAGGTCTATTTTAGAACTAAAGTGTAATGTTGAGTTGCAACTGAAGTCTTAAGTCTAGTTCTATTTTCAAACTAAAGTGTAATGTTGAGTTGTAACTAAATTCTCTAGTCTGGTTCTATTTTCGAACTAGAGTATACCAGTCTCAAGTCTAGTTCTAAGTTTGAACTAAAGTATGAAGTCGAGTTGTGATTAAAGCATGCAAACATGTTACTATTTCGAGCCTCTCCTCTTCTCCTCATCAGCCTATATAAGCAGAGGTCGACCCCTCTCTTCAAAACCTTTTTGATATGAAGGTTAAGGGTGAAACAATAGAGGCACATATCAGTGATAAAGATGCAGCATACCAAAGAAACATATCGGTTTTTCATATCAACAATAGAGGCACATATCAGTGATAAAGAGGCAACATATCAGAGGTGTATTTCAGTAAGGTCTTTCAGGTCTTTGTCAGATCAGAGTCATCTTAGCAAGCTCTTTAAGAGAAGAACATTCATGATGGATATTTATAAGTGATCTTACATTATTAATTTAATAAAGGAATATCGTTTGCTGGGGTTTTTCTCCCTGTACAGGGTTTCCCCAGGGTATATTTGTTGTTGATGTGCATGCTTACTCATCTACATAGTTATTGCTATTCGATTATGATTTGGTATTGTTGAAGTGTATTAAGCTGGAATCAAAGTATTGGAGAAAATAAAAGAATTAATCCGCATAAGAAATCAAGCTCAAAATTTAACATGGTATCAGATCTTAGGGTGTGCTAAACGTGTTGAAGTGCAGCAACAGGTACACACAGATCCAATCTAGCTTGATTAAGTTTCCAATGTGAGGTCCATGGAATCCTCCATTTCAGTAAGGGTGGAGGATAGGCTCGAAGGAGCTTCCAACTTCAATGTGTGGAAGCTCCGGATAACAAATATCTTGCAGGAGCATGATCTTGAGTAGTATATGACCACAGTGGTGGAGGAACCCATGAATAATGCAGGAAGAGAGGCCTTCAAGAAGAGTCAAGCAAAGGCCAAGCGAATAATCTTTGACTCAGTCAAAGACAATATAATGCCTGCAATGAATTCGTTAATGGCTACCAAGGATTGTATGGATACCTTGGTGAATCTGTATGAGAAACAGGCTCCAAGTCAGAAGAGGACACTTAAGCACAAGATTAAGTATTTGAAGACGGAGAAAGGTGAATCAATGGCATCTTTTTGTTCCATGATAGCTTAGATCAGAGATCAACTTTTGGTCACAGGGGTGACAGTGGACGATGATGATTTAATGCATGCCATTTTTTACTGTCTTCCTTCTTCATGGGAGACCTTCTTATTCAGTGTAAGTGGGAGAGAGATTCAGCCCACGTTTGAGAGTTTTTGGCATGATTGCCTCCAGGAGGAGAGTCACACAGCTACCAGGAGGGAGCCAACGAAAGAAGAGCACTTAGATTTAGCATCAAGATTCAAGGGAAAGAAGAAGGCACTTTCTAGTAAGGGCCCCAGAGAAAGCCAAACACCAAAGGTACATTCAAAGGCAAGAATATTGATACATCTAAGATTAAATACTTTAGTTGTAATAAGTTGGGTCATTTTGCTAAATATTGTTGGTTTAGAAAGAAATATCCTAGGAAAGGGAAACATCATGGCTCAACTGATGAGGATGATGAATCCAAAAGAAATCACAAAAGTCCTTCTAATGAGAAAGAAAATAGAAAAGAATATTACTTGGTTTCTGCCTTATCTAGTTCAGTTTTCATGGGTTCGAAAACTTGGTTAGTAGACAGTGGTGCATCAAAGCACATGACAGGGTTCAAGGAGATCCTCTTAGATTTCGAGACAAAATCTTTTGCAGAGAAGGTCGAGCTTGGGGATGAAAAATGTTACAAGATAGAGGGAGTAGGCTCTATCTTCTTTAGATTGGAATCTAGGGCTAGACTTCATGTTGATGAAGTATTATATGTTCCAGGGCTCAAAAAGAATATACTATTAGTTGAAACCCTTGAGGACAAGGGATATTGGGTGATCTTCAAGGACAAGAAGGCACTACTATGGGCTAAAGGAAGCCACTTAAGTACAATAGAACCCATTGGAACTCATAATGGAGGATTGTACATCGTGTCAGGACAGTCAGTTCAGGCATTGGCTCATGATGCGACTAGCTCCAGCGAGTTGTGGCACAAAATACTTGCACATCTTCATTACAAATCTCTTCCAGATCTACAAAACATGGTATGTGGCATGCCCTCTATTTCTCTTAGTAAAAATGAAATTTGCAAGGGATGCATGCTAGGTAAAAATATAAAGAAATCATTTCCTAGTAGTGACAACAGAGCTTAGGGCATCTTAGATCTGGTTCATTCTAATATATGTGGTCCCATGTCATCTCCCTCACTCAGTGGTTGTTTGTATTATGTCATTTTTATTGATGATTACTCAAGAAAATGTTAGATATATTTTTTAAAGCTAAAAGTGACACATTTGATAAATTCAAAGAGTATAAAGCCTTTATTGAAAATCAAACAGGGAAACACATCAGAATCCTTAGAATAGACAATGGAGGAGAGTTTGAATCTCTCTAGTTTAAGGATTTCTGCAAGTCAATAGGAATCAAGAGACAGTTGACCGTGCCATATAACCCTCAACAAAATGGAGTTGCTGAGAGGAAAAATAGGACAATTTGTGAGGCAGTGAAAGCAATGATGTTTGACCAGGATCTGCCAAATTCTTTATGGGCAGAAGATACCTCCACTGCTGTGTATATTCAGAACAGGTGTCCACATGCTATCTTGAAGGAAAAGACTCCTTAAGAGGTCTTCTTAGGGATCAAACCTGAAGTAAGGCATCTAAGGATATTTGGGTGTCCTGTGTATATTCATGTCCCTAAGGAAAAGAGGACAAAGATGGAACCCTCAGATAAGAAAGGGGTTTTTTTTGGGTACAATGAGAACTCCAAGGATTACAGGATTTATGTACTAGGTCATAGGCAAATAGAGGTAAGAAGAGATGTGACTTTCCATGAGGAAGCCGCATTTAAGAAATCGAGAGAGCTTTAGCAAGAATAAAAAGTAGTTCAACCAGCTTCACCCTCTTCTGAAAATGAAGAGTCAAATGATCAGAGGGAGGAACCTCGTGAAGGGCCAAGTAATGAGCCCATAGAACCTGCTGAAGTGTTAGAAATAAATCTTGAAGAACCTCCAACCAAAAGGAAGCTAGGGTGGATTAAAGAAATAGTGTAGGAAGAAGAAAGGATAGCTGCTCCCAAAGGAACTTTCAGGGAAAGGAAGAGGCCTCATAGGTTTGGAGGCTATGTTGCACTGATGAGCAACATTAGTGATGTTGAACCTTCTTCATTTGAAGAAGAAGATAAATTACAAGTATGGAAGGATTCCATGCTCGAGGAATACATGTTTATTATAAAGAACAATGTTTGGGACATTGTGCCAAGGCCAAAAGACAAATCAATGGTTTCTTCCAAATGGATCTATAAGATCAAACATGCAGCTGATGGAAGTGTGGAAAAGTTCAAAGAAATATTTTTTGCCAGAGGCTTCACTCAGAAAGTAGGAATCGAATATGCAGAGACTTTTGCTCCTGTAGCCAGGTATACCTCCATTTGAACTATTATTTCTTTAGCTTCCGTTCTTGGTTGGAAGCTACATCAGATGGATTTGTACTGCATAACAAAGGCACTCATGTATGCAAGCTAAGGAAGGCCTTGTATGGTCTTAAGCAGGCTCCCAGATTTTGGTATGACAAGATTGATGGCTTTCTTAAAATCCTGGGCTTTCAGAAAAGTGATGTTGATGAAAATCTGTAGTTCAAGGTAAGAGGTAACCAACCTGTTATACTAATCCTGTATGTTGATGATCTCTTTCTAACCAGAGATGAAGGGCTAATAGACTAGTTTAAGAGGGATCTAACCTTAGAATTCAAGATGAAAGACTTAGGCTTGATGCATTACTTCGTAGGATTGGAAGTGTGGCAAAGACAGGGCGATATATTTCTGGCACAAGGAAAATACACAGTGGATGTACTAAAAAGGTTTGGTATGATGGATTGCAAATCCATGTCTACTCCAATGGTTACCAACCTGAGGAAGATGCATGATTTTGATAGAGGTTCAAATTTGGTGGATCCCACCATGTATAGGCAGCTGATTGGATCATTGATGTACATGATCCACAGTAGGCCAGATATATGCTATGCAGTGATTGCAATGAGTCAGTTCATGACTGAACCGAGACAAAGACATTGGGTGGCAGCAAAGCACATCTTGAGATATCTCAGAGGGACCATTAATTATGGTCTGAGATATACATCCAGTTGTGGTTTATTTCTGCATGGGTATGCAGATGCTGACTGGGCAGGAAGCCAAGTGGATTGGAAGAGTACTTTCAGATACTGCTTCAGTTGGGGATCCACTATGATATCTTGGTCAAGCCAGAAGATGGAATCCACTGCATAGAGTACAATATAGGATGAGTACATTGCAGCAAGTGATGCTAGCAAGGAAGCAGTATGGCTCAAAAAATTAGTTTATGGATTGTTTGGTGACAAGCTCGAGACGACGATGGTTCACTGTGATAATCAAAGTTGCATAAAATTGACAGAGAACCTGGTATTTCATGATAGGTCAAAACATATTGACATAAGGTACCACTACATCCGAGACTTGGTCCAAAGAAAAATTGTAAAGTTACAGTTTATAGCCATGAGTGAGCAGGTAGTTGATATCCTGACCAAGCCTTTGACCTCGAGACAACTTGTGCAACTGAGAGGCAAGATTGGTGTGGCTAATAATGACTCCCTCGTTGAGAGGGAGTGTTAAATTTGGAAGCATCGACAGTCATTCTCCAATGAGAAGCCATATGGGCCACCCTGAGGCTAGCCAAGGAGATTTGGAGAATCAACCAATCTTGTGAGGTATTGAAAAAATCCAAGGGGAACATACAAACTCTGTGAGTTAAACCAAAAGTCAGGACGAACGATATGCTATGTGAGTCTAATGCAAAAGTCAGGGGGAACGTACAACCTCTGTGAGCATAGACAGACTAGTGCAAAACTCAAGGGGAATGCACAACCTCTGTGAGCATAGACAGACTAGTGCAAAATTCAGGGGGAACGTACAACCTCTATGAGCCTAGTCAAGCCTTGTGAGCCAAGAGAAAAAGTCAAGGCATCTAGCAAAATTTAGGTTGAATATAAAATTTCTATGAGCTAGAAACAAACAATATTCCTAATATTACAAATGATATAAATGTATTGATCTAGTGCATTGGCACATGTAACATTATCCACCATGAAGAAAATTTTGAATTGCCTTGTAAAGAGTCGAATTGTAACTGAAGTCTTAAGTCTAGTTCTATTTTAGAACTAAAGTGTAATGTTGAGTTGTAATTGAAGTCTTAAGTCTAGTTCTATTTTAGAACTAAAGTGTAATGTTGAGTTGTAACTGAAGTCTTAAGTCTAGTTCTATTTTAGAACTAAAGTGTAATGTTGAGTTGCAACTGAAGTCTTAAGTCTAGTTCTATTTTCGAACTAAAGTGTAATGTTGAGTTGTAACTAAAGTCTCAAGTCTAGTTCTATTTTTGAACTAGAGTATACCAGTCTCAAGTCTAGTTCTAAGTTCGAACTAAAGTATGAAGCTGAGTTATGATTAAAGCATGCAAACAAGTTACTATTTCGAGCCTCTCCTCTTCTCCTCTTCAGCCTATATAAGTAGAGGTCGACCCCTCTCTTCAACACAGTTTTGATATGCAAGTTAAGGGTGAAACAATAGAGGCACATATCAGTGATAAAGAGTGATCCAAGTGGATATCGGTGGCCACCCACCTTTTCCGATTGGCCCAAAACAATTTTCTGGCAATTTTGGCAATTTACTATTTTTAACAGTTTTTAACTTCTGGGGCCAATTTGAGGGCCAAAATGAAGGTTTTTCGAGATATAGGTTCTCAATGATAGCCTACAGCATAATTAAGGCCCCAAAATGAATCTCCTTGATGATAACTTTCCAACGGGCTATAATACGCCTGAAATGAAGATCATATGCAAAAGTTACGACCTTGGGAAGTTAATGCACTAACTTACCCAAACGGGGCCCACATGACTTTTGGCGCTTCATCTTCTAGGGTTAGGTTTTTGGATGTCTATAGTTTTTGGCATTCCTATTTATTGTAAAAAGACCTTCGAAGCCTCATTGTAATCATCTTCTTGCGAATGCGAGTAGCCGTCACATCTCTTCTCAGAGATAAGCTGCCACCATTCTATCGAGTCTTTCACTCTGTATTTTACAGTATCTGTACATTTATTTCATTAATAGAAATCGTGTATTATTGTATATATGTGTTTATGGTTGTGTTATCACTCCAGGAAACTACTTAGGGTTGTAAGCTAAGTATGCCTGGTAACTTAAGAATTGAATATTTTTCAGTAGGTGGATCAATGGGATACTAAGGTAGCACAATGAAGAGATGACTTATCCAAATAGATTAATGAACCAGTGCTTTTAGAAACTGTAAATCAGATGCCAATAACAGAAAGGTATAAAGAATATTGCTTAGACAACCAAATACATTGGAATGCAGGGTTTATACAACCAAATACATAAATAATGCAGGGTCACACTAAGAAATGAGAAGTTCCTCCATTCAAATCATGAGCATAAGCTGAACTAAATTAAACAGAGTACAGAAATAAGATGGATGAAAATCTGATTACAGTAGCAAAAGCAAACTGTGATTTTGTATTAGGATGAGTAATCAAAACATAGACTAAGTTTTCTCCAGAATCGAACCCTTGTTTGATTTCAAAATAGGCATTTATAGCCTTTACAATACAGTTGCACAGATCCTAAAAACATGGATCTGTTATTAAATAAAAACAGTCCTATTTTACTTAAACAGCTATAACCATAAAGTCTTCAATAATAGAAAATAGTATTCGAACTGTCTTCATCATGCAAAAATCCTTCATCTGCTTTCTCCAGCTTCCAGCTCCTGCGCGGTAGTGAGGTAGCGTGACACCTGTGTGTGACTGTTTCATTCCTCCAATACTCATGGCTGAGTTTTAGGATATGGCCTTGAAAGCGTATCCAAAAATTCCTCGGATGCTTTGATTTTGAACCGTTTTGCATGCCATTTAATGATGCATGACACGTTGGCATGTCTTCAAACGAGT
>JASDQU010680939.1:29904-40605 GCA_032191745.1 Picea mariana | reverse complement strand
TTTTAATGTTTATTTTATTTTATTTTATATAATTTGGGTTTTGAATATATTTTTTAAATGTGTTTTTTTTTTCATTTAAAAAAATGTTGCCAAGATTTTGTCCTTTCTATTTATTTATTTTTCAATGTAAATTTAAAAAGAAAAATAAATGTTAGTAAATAAATTTTTAAGTGACCATTTTGTATCCAATTTTGGGGTTTTTTTTTGCATAGGGATCTATTGTCAAAACCACGGTTTCAATTAGGTTGAAATGAGCCATACTTTTAACGTTTAGAAAAACTTTTTGCTTTAGTTATCATCACATTTTTATTTAGGTGTTAATTTTAAGCTTTTCTAAGCTATTGTATGATTTTTGAAGGTCATGTTGAAAAATGTTGTAATTTGACCTCGTTTGAAAAAATGGTGCTACCGGTAGTACCACTTTTTGATTTGGGGTTGATTTTCATGTTTTTTATGCAAAAATATGTGTTTTTTGGGCTAGAGTTCTCGTTTTGAGGTCATAGATCTCGTTAAGTTGGTAATATTGTTTATAATTGACCATCTTTTTAAGTTGGTTATCCACACACCAACTCTCACTTGTGTTTCAACCACCTATATTCTATATTTTAGCCACAACGACTCTTTGTGAGGAGTTTGGTATTCATAAACCCATTCTTATTTTATGCTCGAGCTCATTTTTAAGTTGTTCTCTCTCAGGTGCATCTGTGTTGGGTATGGACACACCCACACACCTCTTGTATTTGAACTTCCTTCTCAATTATGCTCTCTTAGGAGTACCTATGTTGGGTATTCATACACCCACACCTATCTAGTATTTAATCTTTCTTAGTTATGTTGGAGCTCCCTCAAGTGTATGGAGTTTGATCTTCCTACTCTCTTTTCAACTATGTCATATATTATTAGGTCAAGTACCTCCATCTCTTCTCTCTTACGAGATGCTTCTTTCAATACTTCTTCAAACAAACATATTAGTGCCACTATTCTTCCAGTGGATGTCCAATATGGATAGGATTTACCATCCAACCCTCCTACATTGGATGAGTAGGGAAATTAGAGTATTTCTGGCAGATGAGCAGTTCAATAACATCTCTCCATCATATGAGCAATGTAGTGATCACTTTCCTTTAGAGAACGAACAACTCAAAGTTGCCTTCTATATAGGATGTTTCTTCCAACACTTCTTTTTGGATGGGAAGTTCAATATCATAGTCTCCCAGATGATGAGCAATTTGGTGGAAACATTCTTCCATATATTATTGGGTCCACTTTTATATTAAGTTGGGTCATCACAACACACTCTCTGTTACTTCAGTGATAGTTGACTCTTCATTAAGCTGGGTATGCCCACTCTCTTTTATACACTACCTCTTGTATGTGTGCCTCTTTACAACATTTCCTTATCGGATGGGTAAATAAAGATCATGTTCCAAATGATGAGCAATGCAGTGGTCACATTTGTTTAGGTGTTGAACAATTCTATGTTGATGATGGATGGGTATCCATAAACCCTTCCACTTTTAAATTGAGTTAGAGTCATCACAAACCCACTCTCTTAAATCTTCTCTCTTGTATTCATACCTCTTTGCAACACCTCTTTGGCAGAGGCATAGATCAAAATCATAATCCCTTAGCTGATGGGCAATTCAGTGGTAGCATTTCTTCAAGAGTTGAACTATGCTTTATTGATGATGGTTGGGTATTCATATTGAGTTAGGTTATCACAAACCCACTCTATCTTATTTCGGCATCCATTGTCCTTTATTGTGTTGGGTATGCTCACTCTTTGTGTACTTTATCATCCTTTTTAATGTCCCCATGCTCAAATTATTTGGAGGGAGGGGAGGGGGATGTTGAAATGATAGTAATTTTTACTTGTGGCTATTTATGGCTACACATCCTCATTAATTAAATCACTAGGTTATGGCTTAAGAGTTGACCAAGTGAACATTATTTTACATTACTTTAGGTAACCAAGGTTGGCCTAAGCATTTATGTGGACCCATAACCCCATCATGGAAGGAGATGCCCCACATGAGTTGTGTATAAGTATACAATTCATAACTCATTTGTAAGATCATATTGATTCATCTTGTGATTGATTCTTTAGCCTATGAGCACCATATCTCTCTTGTTCATGAGTTCTCTCTCTCTCTCTCTCATGCATGCACACTCCTATTGGTACAATATACTCTTGATTAGTGTTTTTCTAAATCTAAAGTGTTTTACTTGGTTGATTAGGGTTTGTTGAAGTTGCCATTGTATACCTATGACTTCCACAATACAATGCTCAGGGCCCCAAGAACTATCCCTATGACACAAAACCTCCTAATGATGCACATCTAACCCTAGTAGGCCAAAAATCCCCTTTATAAGACCTACACAATGGTTTTGACCATGCGCATGTTCCATGAGCCCCAAAAGCATCCTTTAAGCCTGTTATCCCCGTTTTCTAGGGATAACTAGGAGATCATGTCTCGAGGCCCACAGGTCCTAGACATGGAGTACCGAGAGCAAGATTGACCTGAGCATGGCCCCGGAGGGCCCATCCTTTTCTTTCGTCAGATTCATCTTGTCAGCGACAACAACATCCATCACCATCGGCTTGGTTTTGTATCGGAGAAGGCTCTTGCTCCATGAGGTAATTGGTCCAGGTATCATGGTATGTGTCACTTTTGATCATTATAACCTTTAAATGTATGCATCTAATTCCTTTTATTTCTGNTGGGGGATTTCTGAAGAGCTATCGTCTGCTCCCATCATACCACCACTCTTCCATCTTGTCTCTCGTTCATCTGTCCTATTCCCCTTGTCCGGGCATTAGGATGATCTATTTGTGGGGTTGCACCTTATCTCGCGGGAAGAAGGGGCTAAAGGCTCGGAAGGTAAAAGCAGCTGGTAAAAGATAAAAGCCTAAAAATGAAACCTTGAGATGCTTTCACCCAGGGATCCCCAAGAAGGCAATAAAAGGCCTCTCAGTAAGAAACAAGAGGGACTCGAAAAAATAACAAACAAGACCTAATCAAGAGGATAGGGGGTCTCATCACGAGCCAACCTATTATGTTCATGGGTACCTAACAACATGACATTTCCACCATCTGGTTACCACGCCAGGGCAATGACCTTTGGTTGCATGGCCAAGGGAAAGGGGGTCTCATCACGAGCCAGCCTTATCATCACTGTGAAAGTACTTTTGGGTAACACTGTCAGCTCTGGTCACCACGCTAAGGCAATGTCCTCTGGTTAGCCCTTGAATAAAAATAAAAAGAAGAAGAAAAAAAAAATAAAGAAAGGAATAAAGGCAAAAAGGGGCTTGGAAAAAATTGCATCCATGACAGGTACAACTCGCCTTCTACAAAGGCAACCATAGGTAATATCATGCATCCCTGGCTCTCACTCTACCCGTATGTCTGGACATCCCTTAAACCACTTTACCTCGTTTACATGGCTTGGATGAAACCCCTTGGAAACTTTCATTTCCTTATGGATACTAGCCCAATAGGGTATCTTGTCTTTTTTCTCGACCTTGTATTGTAGGTTTTTGTAAAGTCTTTGAGCTAGTGAATGATATATCAGGGTTTTTATGCATATGTTTGATAATATTAATAATGAAATGTGATAACATTGCTATGATCCCTGTGACTAATGAGCCCATGGAGGGTGTAGTTTTTGATGTGCAGGACCATGCCCAACGGACAGGTACCATTTGGACCGGTACACATGGGGAGATGATTAGTTCGTACCTCCATGGGACTGAAGAGCCCATCAGATGGTTGCTGAGACCCCATCAGAGTGGCAGAGACAGGACAATGTTTGATCGAGGTTTTGCACCAGAGAAGAAGATGACCTTTCACTAGAGGCACTTTGGCAAAGCCCGACCTAGGGGGAATGACCCCTTTTCAGTGGAACATTGGCCTTGGAAGGCTCAGAGCACCCCCACCCTTACCATGACATCATCCAACTTCATGGTCATTCTTGGAGGCAAACTAGGCAGCAGTGGCACGTGTGGCATGTTGGAGAAGCCCCTGGGGGGCTAACGTTTTGCTCCTGGATGTCTCATTTGCCCTAAAAGGGGCTAGTGCCTCCCTTGAAGGGGCTTTTACCTTTATTACAACTCAGTTAGGGTTTTAATTTGACATTTTAATGTAAAAAACAACATGATTTTGGTTTAAAGCCTTGTCGGCTAATTTTTATGACCTAAATTTAATTAAAAGTCATTGATACAGTATATATTGAGGAGTTTTATCTTCATTTTGACGATAACACACAATTCACTCTCCTAGTGAGATCTGATTTTTGCGCCCTCCTTCGGTATTTCTTCTTTTTTGAGTGAGGCGCACTTGTTGAAGGAAGGCTTTTCTTGGCATTTTTGGCATTTCTCTTGAAGGAAGGTTTACAACTAGGGTTTGCAATGCTATTTCATCATGATATGTAAGTGTTTTTTCTGCAAAACTTCTTAATTGAATGGTTGTAGTGTTATATTTTTGCATTTATTATAAATTTTGCTGATTTTAAAACCCTAGGGGACAAACACACAAGTAGGTCTTTGTCTCATGTCCCCTAAAAGAGAAATTCTCAGCCATTGAAGAAGGAAGGAAGAGCCTAGCCATTGCTACACTCTTGTTACTTCTTCCCCTGTGCTAGCTGTGCCTTTTGAAATTCAAGAAGGAGGAGATGTCCTAGGCCTAGGTTATCTATACCTAGGGCCGTTCTGCTTCTAGGGCTTGGTGATAGGGCCTTGCCTTTGCAACACTCTCCCTCACCTCACTCTCGTGTCTTGATTTATCTTTTATGCTAGTCGTTTTTCCAAGTTTAACCTAAGGAAGGAGGAAAGGGCATGAGGCCTTGCTTAAGCAACACCGGAGTGAGCCTCTTTCCCCTAGGGTTTTGCTTCCAGAGCCCTGCCATTGCAACACTTCATAACCCTTCCCTCTAGTCCTTAGCCTTTTCCCTTCAACATTTGTGTCCTCTCTTAATTTGACTCCATTTACTCTTAGGCACTGATCTTAGGTCTCCAACGTTGAAGTAATAGTGGTCAAACAAACTTTCAAATTCTTATAATTTGAAACCCTAACTAACTACTAACCCTAATAAGGCTGACGTCACCCTTGGTTATTCCATCTTGACGCAACTAGTTTTCTTCATGGGCAATTAGATGATGGTTTAAGAGCATTTATTGAATAAGGGATTGATTGAATACATTGATTGCTACATCATCTTGGCATTTATTGGTGAATTGATATTATTTCCATTTTTGTATTAATGAACATTTATTTCATCAATATCTATTTGTCATAATTGCTTATATATTGATATCAGATAGTTAAGTGAAGTACTAACCCATTGAATTATAGCCTGCATGTATTGTTTTTTTGTTGCTTTGTTCCGGGCAGGTGTTCTCATTTGGGCCTACACTTCATTATTGGCCGCTCAGTCGGACTATCTGCGCTTGGTGGTAACCTATGAAGAGGGAATTTCATTTTGACCTTTATACCTTAGCCTCTTCAAAACTCTAGGTTACCGGGGACGTCTCCCTAGGGCCTAACCTTCCTAAATAGAAAGAACCTCCCCATTGTGGTGACATTGGGTGGGGTAGGTTCCTGTTATGCCAGTTTGGCCTCTATCTCCTAGCCTTTTGACCTAGCTACAAATTGCGCGATAACATTTTGGCGCCGTTGCCGGGGAACACTGAGTCAATTCTCCTCAAACGACAAATCTTTTCAGTAAGCCTTGCCTCAGAGACCTTTTCTTACAAGCTTACCTGGCAACTCCACTAGGGTGTTTTTCCCCTTCTCTTTGGTAGTTTCAAGTAAACTATCTGGCGACTCCATAAACTAAAAGGAGATTCAACAATACTCCTTTGTCTTTCAGAAGGAAGCCTCCCTTAAACTCTCCTGTTGTCAAATCACTTTTCGGGAAGAGCCTTCCTTTAAAAATCATGTCTACCTCTCAGACCGCTACAACGAACCCAACCAACAATCAAAGACAGTGGTCATCTACCCTTTTCAGGCCGTTAGACATGTCAGCCATACCAGGCTACCTTAGGCAAATGCCACCCAAGTATGAGAAGTGGTTGCCTAAATTCACTGGTACTGACGCATTCAGTGCCGAAGAGCATATGAACAACTTTTGGGCATTCTTTCAGCTTCACCCCATCAGTGATGATGCTGAAGATTTGGTCATGAATTTTTTCTCCGCTACTCTCTATGATGCCTCAAGGTGTTGGTACCTAATCCTCCCCGATGGAAGCATCAAGACCATGGATAGACTTGAAGAGGCCTTTCTCAAAATATGGAGTATCAAAGAAGACCCTAATATGCTTCTCACACGACTAAACAACCTTGCCAAGTATGAAAATGAGTCCATTCGGGAGTTTCACACCAGATTCGAGATGTTGCTACAACGAATTCCCGCAAGCCATCACCCGAAAGATGATTATCTTGTCCATATTTACACCAGATCTTTCAATGGCCAACTAGGTTATCTTTTTAGAGACAAAAACCCCCAGTCCATTCAAGAAGCCCAAGAGCTCGCCACCAAGATAGAAGGGAACCTCCTTTCATCTAAAATTGAGCCTTTTGCTAACCCAAGGGGGAGAATAGACACCAAGCAGAAAATAGTACACAATGCTGAGCCTACTTCAGATCTATGTACCAGTATCAGCAAGCTACAAGCCTCCATGGATGGCATCATAAAGAATCAAGAAGAAATGATGAGCCGGATTGTTAGACTTGAAAAATCTCAGATCCAAGCACCCAGGGCCCTGTACAAAGGACAATTCCAAAAAGGGAATCAATTTTACAAACCAAAAAATGAGCATGAAGTTCCAAATACCTTGGCCTCGACAAACATTGTTGATGAAAATCCCTGGTGCCTGGAGTGCAGTGAAACACATTGGGAGCATGAATGTCCCTATAATAGTGGCCATCGACAAGTCAACAACATGGATTGTTTCATGGAGTTTCCTCAGATAAATATCACAGATATAGAACATCAAGAAGCCGTGAAGGAAGCAGCCAGAGCAGCAAGGATGGCGGTAATAAACAACCTGGATCAGGAATCACGAGAAAAACTAAAGAAACAAGAAGTTCAAGTATACAGAAGGAAGAACTCGAAACAACCTGCTGCTGATCAAGCAAAGCCCCCACCCCTGGAGATACTTCTTCCCAAGACATCCAAGGCTGGTAAGGTTGACCTAAATTTTGACTTCGAAGGGGCGTTATCAAAGATGCATGTGAATATCCCCCTGAGAGAAGCAATCAAGATCCCATCCATCAAGGAACGCTTTGATACTTTCTTTTCGGGATCAGATGAACCTATGGACCCCCCTATTATGTTGCAAGCTGATCATTTCAGGGTCCAATATGGTGAAAACCCTCCTTTCTTCATGACTTTGACAATGAATGACAAAAATCTCAACAATTGCATGCTAGATACAGGTGTTGGTGCCAACATGATGTCGCTCAAAGTCATGCAACAAGTGGGTTTGAAGGTCACACGACCTGACAGGAATGTGTGTGGCTTCGAATCTAAAGCAATACCCACACATGGGGTGGTTGAGAATGTTGAAGTGCGCCTGAAGGAGTATCCAGAAAAGACAGTCCACATTGACATTGTGGTCGTTGATGTCCCAGACGTGTGGGGAATGTTATTATCTAGGAAGTTTGGCGCAATGTTAGGCGGTTCCCTTGAGACGGACCTCACATTTTTGCGATTACCTTTGAAAGATGGAATGGTGGGGCATCTACTCAATGTGCCAATAACTGGGGACCATGTGCAAGATATTGTTCATCCCGCCAATAATGACAAAACGCAGAACGATATGATACAAAATCTTCAGAAATATTCTCCAGAAGATATGCCCTTTGCAACAGAAGAAGACTTTGATTAGACCGAATGGCCCAAAAAAGAAGAATACCAACAACTCCTAGATGAATTCAAGAACAAAGAAATTGGGATGGTGAAGATATTAAGGAAAAATGAAAATGACGTACAAATTTGCCCGTCTCAACAAGACATTTTTACAGCAGAATCCCCCTCAATACAATACACCAGGGTTGTTCAGGGAACGACCAAATACAAAGTCAGAAAGTATAAGGAGGGAGATATGGTATGGATGTGGGATACCCTGAAAGGAGAGCCAACTAATGTAAAGGGAAGCACACAGTCATGGCTCGGACCCTTCAAAGTTGGAATGGAATCAGTTGATAACTCATACTACTTATCCACTTTAGAAGGAAGAAGGCGCCCATTACCTATCACCTCCTCAAACCCCACCAAGGTGGTGGGACCTGACTCCGCAGGTAAGTACAGGTAAGTAGGCATTCTTCGTGTATTATACCATTTGCATTTCATGTTAGTTTGCTTTCACATTTGCATATTGATTGTTTTATTTCAGTTATATATATATATATGCTGGGGTGGCATTACTGCCCCATTTTTGTTACTGATGCCCCTATCGAGTTGAGTAGGTCTGCAGGTTATGCCAGAGATGTTGAGGTTCTCATGCGCTCTACGGTGAGCACATGTCCCCGAGTTGGAGCCAGATGTTATCCCCGTTTTCTAGGGATAACTAGGAGATCATGTCTCGAGGCCCACAGGTCCTAGACATGGAGTACCGAGAGCAGGATTGACCTGAGCATGGCCCTAGAGGGCCCATCATTTCTTCTTTCATCAGATTCGTCTTGTCAGCAGAAACAACATCCATCACCATCGGCTTGGTCTTGTATTGGAGAAGGCTCTTGCTCCATGAGGTAATTGGTCCAGGTATCATGGTATGTGTTACTTTTGATCATTATAACCTTTAAATGTATGCATCTAATTCCTTTTATTTCTGACAACTGCTTGGATCTTACATTGGCCCACTTGACCATGCTTGGGGAGATTGACTGGGTGCCCTAGCAAGCCTGTACTCATAGGTTTTGGTTTGCCACTGGGGGATTTCTGAAGAGCCATCGTCCGCTCCCATCATACCACCACTCTTCCATCTTGTCTCCTGCTCATCTATCCCATTCCCCTTGTCCGGGCATTCGAATGATCTGTTTGTGGGGTTGAACCTTATCTTGTGGGAAGAAGGGGCTAAAGGCCCGGAAGGTAAAAGCAGCTGGTAAAAGATAAAAGCTTAAAAATGAAACCTCGAGATGCTTTTGCCCAGGGATCCCCGAGAAGGCAATAAAAGGCCTCTCAGTAAGAAACAAGAGGACCCGAAAAAATAACAAACAAGACCTAATCAAGAGGATAGGGGGTCTCATCACGAGCCAACCTATTATGTTCATGGGTACCTAACAACATGACATTGCCACCATCTGGTTACCACGCCAGGGCAGTGACCTTTGGTTGCATGGCCAAGGGAAAGGGGGTCTCATCACGAACCAGCCTTATCATCGCTGTGAAAGTACTTGTCGGTAACACTGTCAGCTCTGGTTACCACGCCAAGGCAGTGTCCTCTGGTTAGCCCTTGCATAAAAAGAAAAAGAAGAAGAAAAAGCAAATAAAGAAAGAAATAAAGGCAAAAAGGGGCTTGGTAAAAATTGCATCCATGACAGGTACAACTCACCTTCTACAAAGGCACCCATAGGTAATATCATGCATCCCTGACTCTCACTCTACCCGTATGTCTGGACATCCCTTAAACCACTTCACCTCGTTTACATGGCTTGGATGAAACCCCTTGGAAACTTTCCTTTCCTTACGGATACTAGCCCAATAGGGTATCTTGTCTTTTTTCTCGACCTTGTATTATAGGTTTTTGTAAAGTCTTTGAGCTATTGAATGATATATCAGGGTTTTTATGCATATGTTTGATAATATTAATGATGAAATGTGATTAACATTGCTATGATCCCTGTGACTAATGAGCCCATGGAGGGCGTAGTTTTTGATGTGTAGGACCATGCCTGACAGACAGGTACCATTTGGACCGGTACACATGGGGAGATGATTAGTTCTGACCTCCATGGGGCTGAAGAGCCCATCAGATGGTTGCTAAGACCCTGTCAGAGTGGCAGAGACATGACAGTGTTTGACCGAGGTTTTGCACCGGAGAAGAAGAGGACGTTTCACCATAGGCACTTCGACAGAGCCCAGCCTAGGGGGAATGACCCCTTTTCAATGGAACGTTGGCCTTGGAAGGCTCAGAGCACCCCCACCCTTACCATGACGTTATCCAGCTTCATGGTCATTCTTGGAGGCAAATTGGGCAGCAATGGCACGCGTGGCATGTTGGAGAAGCCCCTGGGGGGCTAACGTTTTGCTCCTGGATGTCTCATTTGCTCTAAAAGGGGCTAGCGCCTCCCTTGAAGGGTCTTTTACCTTTATTACAACTCAGTTAGGGTTTTAATTTGACATTTTAATGTAAAAACAGTATGATTTTGGTTTAAAGCCTTGTCGGCTAATTTTTATGACCTAAATTTAATTAAAGGTCATTGATACAGTATATATTGAGGAGTTTTATCTTCATTTTGACGATAACACACAACTCACTCTCCTAGTGAGATCTGATTTTTGCGCCCCCCTTGGGTATTTATTCTTTTTTGAGTGAGGCGCACTTGTTGAAGGAAGGCTTTTCTTGGCATTTTTGGCATTTCTCTTGAAGGAAGGTTTACAACTAGGGTTTGCAATGCTATTTCATCATGATATGTAAGTGTTTTTTCTGCAAAACTTCTTAATTGAATGGTTGTAGTCTTATATTCTTGCATTTATTAT
>JASDQU010680939.1:0-15138 GCA_032191745.1 Picea mariana | reverse complement strand
CCTAGGGGACAAACACACAAGTAGGTCGTTGTCTCATGTCCCCTAAAAGAGAAATTCTCAGCCATTGAAGAAGGAAGGAAGAGCCTAGCCATTGCTACACTCTTGTTACTTCTTCCCCTATGCTAGCCGTGCCTTTTAAAATTCAAGAAGGAGGAGACGTCCTAGGCCTAGGTTATCTACACCTAGGGCCGTCCTGCTTCTAGGGTTTGGTGATAGGGCCTTGCCTTTGCGACACTCTCCCTCACCTCACTCTCGTGTCTTGATTTATCTTTTATGCTAGCCATTTTGCCAAGTTTAACGTAAGGAAGGAGGAAAGAGCACGAGGCCTTGCTTAAGCAACACCAGAGTGAGCCTCTTTCCCCTAGGGTTTTGCTTTTGGAGCCCTGCCATTGCAACACTTCAAAACCCTTCCCTCTAGTCCTTGGCCTTTTCCCTTCAACATTTGTGTCCTCACTTAATTTGACTCCATTTACCCTTAGGCACTGATCTTAGGTCTCCAACGTTGAAGTGATAGTGGTCAAACAAACTTTCAAATTCTTATAATTTGAAACCCTAACTAACTACTAACCCTAATAAGGTTGACGTCATCCTTGGTTATTCCATCTTGACGCAGCTAGTTTTCTTCATGGGCAATTAGATGATGGTTTAAGAGCATTTATTGAATAAGGGATTGATTGAATACATTGATTGCTACATCATCTTGGCATTTATTGGTGAATTGATATTATTTTCATTGCTGTATTAATGAACATTTATTTCATCAATATCTATTTGTCATAATTGCTTATATATTGATATCAGATAGTTAAATGAAGTACTAACCCATTGAATTATAGCTTGCATGTATTGTTTTGTTGTTGCTTTGTTCCGGGAAGGTGTTCTCATTTGGGCCTACACTTCATTATTGGCTGTTTAGCCGGACTATCTGTTGTTGGTGGTAACCTGTGAAGAGGGAATTTCATTTTGACCTTTATACCTTAGCCTCTTCAAAACTCCAGGTTACCGGGGACGTCTCCCCTGGGCCTAACCTCCCTAAATAGAAAGAACCTCCCCATTGTGGTGACATTGGGTGGGGTAGGTTCCTGTTACGCCAGTTTGGCCTCTATCTCCTAGCCTTTTGACCTAGCTACAAACTGCGCAATAACAAAGCCCTAATACATTGATGTTCCACCTCAAGCCTTGTCCAGGGCCCCAAGAACCACATTTCTTATGTAAAACATCGTAATCACACCTGTACGACACAAGTAGGCCCAAGATTCCCTTTACAAAGCTTGTGTGGAGGTTTTAAACCTTATGCATGGTCGATAACCATTTTAAGCATCTTTTAGGCCCTATAACATTGGTGTTCCTCCTCAAACCATGGTTGATGCGCCAAGAATAGTCCCTAGTGAATAAAACCTTGTAACAACACACACCACCTATAGGCCAAAGATTCCTTTTATGGGGCTTAAGTGGTGGCTTTTGACCTTTTACATGGTCCATGGGCCCTAGAAGCAAGGTTTATGCCCTACGACACTAACTTTTATCCATAGACCATCTCTAAGGCCCTAAGAACCATCTCTAGTGCACAAAAATTCATAATGTCAGCCATATGACACTTATAGGTCAAAGATATTCCTTTACAAGGTGTGTTGGTGGTTTTGGACCTTGTCCATTCTCTATGATCTCTAAAATCATATTTTAGGCCCTAACACATTGGTATTCCTCCTCAAACCATGGCCACAATTTGAGATGGCATGTATATGACATTTACAATCGAAAGATCCCATTTATAGGGTACATGTGGTGGTTTTGGACCATGTGCATGGTCTCTGAGCCCTAAACTGATCTTTTATGCCCAACAACATTGGATTTTATCCTTGGACCATGTCCATGGCTCCAAGAACCAATCTAGTCTGCAAAACCTCATAAGGACGTGTCTGTGATACATGTAGGCCAACCTTCATTAGGGATGGTGATGGTGTGGTGGTTTTGGACCTTATGCATGATCTAACCCACAAAAAACGTTTTTTGGCCCTAAAACGTTAGTGACTATCACTAAGGCCCTAAGAACCACAATTAGTACACAAAACCTCATAATGGTGCATATATGGCACACGTAGTTCAAAGATTCCCTTTATAGAGCCTATTTGGTGGGTTTTAACCCTTTTTATGGTCCATGAGCCCTAAAATAATCTTTTAGGTCCTAAGGCACTTGTATTCCTTAGAGCATGGCGAGGACCTAAGAACCATCCTTACTTTGGAAAACCTCTTAATGGCACCCTTTACAAGGTTTCTATGGTGGTTTTTGAATTTTATGCATGGTCTATCAGTCTTAAAACCATATTTTAGGCCCTAAGACCCTAGTGTTCCTCATAAAACCATGGCCTAAGCCTCGAGAACCATCCCTAATCCGCAAAACATCATAATGGTGCCCATATAACAGATAGAGGCCAAAGATTCCCTTCATATGCCCTATGCGATAGTTTTAGACCTTGTGCATGGTCCATGAGGCCTAAAAGCATATTTTAGGTCCCAATATGCCAGTGTTCCTCCCTAGACCATGCCCAAGGTCTCAAAAACCATCTTTGGTGCATAAAACCTCATAATGGCACCCATGTGACCCCATAGGCCAAAGATTCCTTTTTGCAAAACATATTTGATTATTTTTTACTATGTTGGCTGCAATCAACCATATTAACCATGGACAACCATATTGACCATAGTATATAGTACTTGAGCCAACCTAATGGTTGGTTCCTTGATTTATTTATTTTATCATGTATGATCATAGGTCACTTTAATGCCTAAACTTATATAAATAAAAACGTTGCCATTTAGAACTTTTAAATCATGCAGTGACAATGTATGAATTCATCTATTTGAGTTTCAATTTAGATAACTGAATACAAAATTGTGTTTATTTATGATTAACCATAATCCATTGACAATAAAATTACTAAATTTCCAATGTTTTTGGAGAGGTCCCTTATATCCCATACATTGTCAGCCCCTGTGTTGTCCCCTGAAACTTGGGGTATCTCTCTAACAGCGACACAAACTCGTTCCCTCATCCCCAAACATAGCTTCTTTACTTTGTTGGGCCTCTGGAACCATGCCAATCTCAACTTCCATATCATACACAGATCAAGCTTATTTTCAACACAATTAAAGATTTAAATTATTTATCGGAAAGGTAGTTATGAAAAGTTTCTCAAGGAAATTTTGGCATTTCATTATCTTGAAATTCCAAAGGGCCCATGAAAAAAAAAGAGATACAACTAAACAGTTTTAAAGAAAATAAATCCATTTGGTGCCACTATTTCAACTGTATTTCTTGTGCCACACACAAGAAATACAGTTGAAATACTGAATTTTGGCGATCCCTGGTCAAACAACTTTTCTTAGAAGTTGACACAATCACAATTTGACTCATTGTGGATTTGCAATATAACATTATGAGCCTCAGTGTATTGACAGCTTAACATTGCAAATTACTTACTGTATTCATGTCACAGTTTTTTGTTTTCTGTTGATGTTTTTAACAAAATCAAATTCATTCTCAAAATGAGGAAAACTAAAACTTTGATGATTTGAAATTGGAGTGAAACACAATATTGATAACAAGATTCATCAGGAATTATGTGGTATGGATTATTGACAGATAATGGTCACAAAACCCATGCCTAATTTTAGTTCAGTTGCAGCAGTGATAATAACACCAAATACTGAGGTGCCCCTTTTCAGTCCTCCATAAAGTAACCTTTGTTATATCTCTACTCAAGTGTATGTGCGTTCCAAGGAAATCTTCAATTCCAATAACTGAAGCTTGCCAAACTTCTGAATACATTGGCAAACTATAAATACAGAAAAACTTCATTCAACACTTGATCGGGAAATAAATAACTGCCCTCACAAGTAAATAGTGCCACCGATTCTAGTAATGCTTTTCTATCAAATGAAAAGCACCATCTTTCTCATGCCCGTAAGCTTTTCGACTCATCTGTGATAGCCAAGGCACGTCCTTCAGGCTCTTTTCTGAATTGCTGAGATATCAAGTATGTCTCCAAGTTGCTAATCACTGGATTTGAATCAGGATCATTTTGTGATTTCAGCCTATCTATAAACTCTCTTGATAGAGCATTTAAAATTTTTGTGAAAGGCTTAGGATATGCTTGAAAGAGACGGAAACCAGCTATCTGCAGAATCAAACAAGGACGGAACTTACTGTAGGCTATAAGAACATAATGATGTGATACCCAAACATTGACTATTTTTGCATATTACCTTCAAAAATATCTCTAAAGCAGTTGCTGTAAACCTGTTGGGAGGGAGTGCATTTAGAAATCGAGCCATCCAAGCCCATCCATCCTTCACACCATGCAGGTTGTTAACACCTGGTATGTCTGTCTGCAATCAGCATAGTGTAGGTGAAGACAATCTTACTACGAAAATATATTAATTGTATAATTCAGATACTCTTGTAAACAAGTAAGTCAAATAAGCTTGATCATAGGCAACAAAAAAGATTGGCATTCTTTTGATGAGGAGGTGTTTCCCATTCATTCGCATGTCAACATTTGACCTGGGAGATCTATGCATGACAGCAATGAACAACAGAGAAATAAAGGACTCACAAAACTCAATAATGTGTGTAACAGTTATAGCTTGGTTATTTGCGGTGCTTAGTAAAGTGAAAAAAAAACATGCCTTGCATTCGATTATATTGCTTTCCTTATATCTTGCATATGTCACAGTTATAGAAGGCAATACAATATAAAAGCAGTGTTCAGACACTTGCCACTAGAAACATGTACTTCATTTTCCATGACATAACATTGTTAAGTAAACAAGCAAGGTACTCACTTCAGTTATGTGATCATGGATTATGTAGAACTGTGCCAGAAAAAGAGAACTGAATGGGTAAAAGTGACCTGAGCCATAAAGGAGAGAGGCTATTTCTTTTAGCCAAGAACTTAGTTTGCTCAAGGTAAAAGTGTATGGCCTAACACTTGTGTCATATTTCCTAATAATTGAGAACATATGACATTTGTGACACTTCCCTTGATGCCATACAAGGCCTCCATATGACCAGCCCCATCTAGCAGCTTTAATAATTAAAAAGGGACCTCAATAAACTTCATAACATATTGTAGAAAACTATAGCGTCCTTGTAACTCATCCAATGACTCTGCAACTAAGTTGCAGGAAACGCCCCCCCCAGACCACGTACCAGTACCCGAACCCTGCCGAAACGAGTACGAAACCGCTGGGAACGTCGTTAGCCATACCATATGGAGTTTCCCGATTTGGAAACGCCATACGGTATGGCTGATGCAAATGGTAGCCGTTTCTGCAAGTTTTTCTTGCTGTGCAAGCCCGTGCAAGGGACAAAGAGGTTCGTGGGTCCTGTTATCCACCAAGCTGCACTAGCTGGATTTCCTAATGAGCCGCCAAAGAATGAGCAGACAAATGCTCAGAAGTGAGTTCACAAGTTCAACAGGCCTTTTAAAAGACCACTTTTTCCGCATTTCCATCCCTCCGGGAGCATTGTAATAAATGACTTGAGCATGAAATATTGTAAAAGACTATTGGCCACCTAAGACCTGGGTACACGCATGTACTCTAGAGTGTTTTTTTTCACTTGTTAATTATTTTTTGCCTGCCATAGTGGTCGATTAATAATTTCTAAGTTTTTTCACTCAGAGACTAACTCCAAAGCTGGAGTATGTGTTGGTGGTTAGGCCTTGGCATGGTATAACCAATGTCTAATGTCTAAATGTATATGAGTTCATGCTAAGTCATGTCTATTGAGTCATATGGAAGTTGCGACTATGTTTGATAGGTTTTTTTTAATGTTTTAGTGAAATAATAAATTTCCTGCAAAATGAAAATTTTTAATTGTAAGTCAATAAATCGTAAAAAATATGGCATCAGTCATTGTCAGATGCCATATTTATGCTCGTTTTCCAAGCCAGAGTACCATTTAAACCTCTATTTCCTTCTCTCGAGGCAAAAAAGTGATTTTTATCACTAAAAAATGAATTTTTCTCGAAAAATACGGAAAATGGGTCTTTTAATTAATTTCCTATTTTTAAGGAAAATTGGGGAACATGTTGGAAACATGTTTTTTCTTTGTCCCCAGTCAACTGGAAGCTTGGGCGAGTTTACTAAAGAGGAAACGACTTCACTGGAGTGACATGGCATGGAGGAGATCCCAATGTAGGGACTCGACCCCACTTGCATGTGTGGCGCACTTAGAAGAGAGGGTGCACATCCCAATGTTCACAACTCGCCCTCACACTCCCACTCACTTGAGTTTACTCCCACTTACCCTCACTTCACCTCACTCCACTCCCACATACCCCTACATCACTCCACTACACCTCCCACATCCACCACTCATCTCCCACCTCACTTATGCGCATCTCCCCTTAACCTATGAGCCACTCCTCTCCCATGCGCATCTCCCTTGGAGCTTTCACCCAACTAGCTATAAAGCAAGGTCGACCCCTCTCCATTTGGTAGTTGGAACTTTGGGAAGACGCTATCATTGTATTGTATCATACTTTTGCTATTGAGATTGAATAAAAGGATTTGGAGATCTATGAAGGAGTGTTTCAATGTGTAAATGTCAATTGTTGATGGTGCCACATTCATGAGGTGATATCATTTAAGTTATTTGCATTTGCTATGTTAAGTTTGGCTTCAGAAGAATATTGTTATTCCATGGGGTTGAATTTGTAAGCTTGGTTGCATGTGCAAATTCTACAATTCATTTGCTTGAGAATCTTTTCCATTTCATAAAGGTCTTGGTTAACTCATATGTTTTGTATGAGATCTCTTGTAGGTGTTTCCAAATTTTTAACAAGTTCATGCAGGTGTTCTTGGAGTAATCATCTTTTTGCCTGGAGAGGTGGAGGGGTTTGGTTACACTTTCCGCAAGCTCCAAGATCTAGAAGCAACATAATTCCTCTTGCTTCTATGTTGCTTCTAGAAGCAACATAGTTCCGTATTTGAAGGTCAGATAGATGTGGATGCCCTAGACAAATGGTTAAATCTATTAGCAAGTTATTTCTCTATTCATAATTTTTCCGACAGGGAAAAGATCACCTTCGCACTCCTTAAAGCTCTCCCCCATGTCAAACATTGGTGGGAAACTTACTGGGAGCAAAGTTCCACAGAGGAGTCTAGAATATATGGGGTCGAGCCTGTTGAGATTTGTACCTTGGGAGGTGTTCCCCATGTGCTTTTGACCTCTTTAGCATATGAGGGAAGGACATGACACTTTGTACCTTGTACTTTTGTCTATTTTCACTTTGACTTTGGTTAAAGTGAAATTTGGTCACTTTTGGCATAAAGTGATTATTAATTCACAAAGGGGTGAATTTGCAGACATAAGTGGACTTAGGAAACTTAACCCAAAGTGGGTTTATGATTTAGGGATGAATGAGGAGATCTCATCCATTGATTTAGATTGATCTCCACCATTCATTTCTAGGTTTCCTAATTGAGGTCTAAGAGGGACGCAAAGGGTCTAAGGAGGGCGCATTCTTCATGGAGAGTTTTGCTTGTTGTGAGAGGAGCACTTGAGCTATGGAGATAAGATCAGTTGCATGAGGATTCTTGAGGGAGGCTGCTAGCATTCCTTGTGGGAGGCTTGGAGCTGCTTGCTTCATTTATTTACTGGAGCTATTCTACTTCAGAGAGGGGCGCATTAGCTTGGTAGGCTGATTCATTCCTAGTAGGATATCTAGCCATCAGATTGCTGTGAGGTCAGTTGCAGAGTGAGGACATCTACTGGACTTCATTCCTGTGGAGGGGTTTTCAGATCTGACATCACAGTTGGCAGTTGGAGCAGATTCAGTGGTTCTGGCAGTTTGCATGAGGGGCGCACCATTCTGGGGCGCATTTATTGATTTGAGCTTGTATATCATCCCTGTTGGAGCTGCTATTGTATCAGGTTCTATCTTGTATTGTGTTTACTGTAACCCTTCATCTGCTTTCTTCATATATACACATAGATCTCAAACTGGTTTTCCCCGGGGGGGTTTTGTCCAGGGTCATGTTGACCAAAAATACCTGTGTCTACAAATGCATGATATTAGTTCTTAGATCTGTTCATAATCAACAGTAAACGATGTATTAGGTGTGTTATGTTTATTTGAGTTGCATGTACTAATTTTTGTGACAAAAATGACATGCTAGAGCACCCAAATTGAGAACATAACCGTAACAAATCAGCTTGAAAGTATTTGAACTGTTGGCTGTTATAAAACAGCAGAAAACTAAACAAGAAGACAATGAAACTTAGAGCCTTTCTTTGGTCAAAGACAGACCAAGAAGGCAAGTTGATAGGACCTGGAATTTTCACATGGTATCAGAGCTTCGGTGGCTGATTTTTTGGACAGTTGGGACAGCATATTGAGTGGCTGTCATATACTTCTTTCTGGCAGATTTTGAGGACAACCATTGATTCATTTAGTGATTGTTAGAGGGCAGAATTTTTCAAGATTTTTGGGCAGTTTGGACACCTTGAGATCAGTCTCTTTTCACACTTACGCAGTAGGAGTGAGGCTGATTTTTGTGACCTCTTTTCACACCCATTTTGTTGGGAGTGAGGTCAGATTACTTTGTCTCTTTTCACACCTGTGGGGACAGGAGTGAGACAGTGTTATCCTTGGCAGAGTGAGCATCAGTTGGGGATTGGCAGAGATGTCAGCATCTCAGATGCGAGTTGAGGACAAGCTAGCTAGGACTAGCTATTGGTCGTCTTGGAAGGCGAGGATGATCTTCGTCTTGGAGGACCTCGAGCTATGGGATATAGTTGAGGCAGTTGTTCCCCCCATTCCTGTCACTGCTCCCGTCTTGGTGGCAAAGTTCAAGAAAAGGAACAACAAGGCGAAGAGGACTATTTCTGACATAGTCCGGGATCACATTATATCCCATTTGACGGGGAAGGCTCATGCATATGAGATGTGGGCATCTTTATGCAAACTATATGAGAGCTCAAATGAGAACCGAAAGATGGTTCTTCATGATCGACTCAGGGGCATTTGCATGCTCAAGGATGAGTCAGTAACTTCATTCCTTGGTAGATACACTCAGATTAGAGACGAGCTTGGAGCCGTCGACGAGGTTGTTGAACCCAACTCTTTGGTGAGGCAAGCTTTGAATAGCTTCACCAAACCGTGGGGTCCATTTGTACGTGGCATAGTTGCTAGAGAGGTCTTGCCTGCATGGGAGAGGATGTGGGATGACTTCGTCCAGGAGGAGATCAGATTAGCATTAGAGGCTTCTCGATAGAGGCAGCAGTAGCAGAAGCAGACTGGTCAGGGTGAGGAGGATCTTGCTCTTTGGGCAAAGGGCAAGAAGAAGGCCGGTCGAGGTGGTCGGCAAGGTCCCAAGATTGGGGGCCAACCACAAAAGAGTGGAGGATCAGAAAGCAGCAGTGATCAGGGTAGAGATATGAGCAAAGTGAAGTGCTTTGTTTGTAAGAAGTTCGGGCACTATGCTGGACAGTGTCCGAACAGGAAGAAGAAGGGTGGTACAACGGCTACAGTAGAGGAGGCAGACTTTCAGACACAGTTTCAGAGAGAGTGTGCTTTTCATATATGTTGCAGTTCGGTTGAGTCATCACCATGTATCTGGTATATTGATAACGGGGCATCGAGCCACATGACTGGAGTTCGAGAGCATTTTTCTGATCTCAGAGGCACTGAGGTCAGGATAGATATTTCTCTTGGAGATGACAGAGTAGTCACAATTGCTTTTAGGAGAGAGAACTTGCCACCTATATCGTTTACTGATGTTCTTTTCGTCCCTGGGATGAAGAAGAACTTGATTTCAGTTTCCACCCTTCAGGATAAAGGTCTTGAGATTACATTCAGAGGCACCGAGGTACTGATTCATCCTCGGGGGTCTTCACTAGACTCAGGATAGGTGATTGGAGTGAGAGATGGGGATCTATATAGATTACTTTTTTAGCCACTTCTAGCATTGGTGGCTAGTAGCGACAGTAGCAGTCAGTTGTGTGAGTTATGGCATCGCAGGATGGCCCACCTACATCATGGGGCTCTTGGAGGGCTGAGAGAGGTTGTGACCGGAGTGCCACAGATCAACATAGAGCATCAGGATGTTTGCAGAGGGTGTGCGCTTGGCAAGTTTTCCAAGGCATCATTCCCCAGCAGTGACAGCAGGTCAGCTGGGATACTGGATTTAGTACACACGGATGTGTGTGGGCCCATGACTCAGAAGTCCTTGAGTGGTTGTGAGTATTATCTCACATTTATTGATGACTACTCAAGGAAGACTTGGATCTATTTCTTGAAGGCCAAGAGTGAGGTCTTCACACGGTTCCAAGAGTTCAAAGCTCTTGTGGAGAACCAGTCGGGAAAGGGGATCAAAGTCTTGCGGTCGGATAACGGGGGAGAGTATTCCTCGAGACAGTTTGTAGACTTCTGTGCACAACATGGCATCAAGAGACAGATGATCGTACCTTACAACCCCTAGCAGAACGAGGTTGCCGAGAGGAAGAATCGAGCCATTACCGGTGTAGCGAGATCCATGCTGCATGATCAGAGTTTGCCTTTGTATTTGTGGGCAGAGGCATGTGCTATTGCAGCTTATCTGCAGAACAGGAGCCCCCATAGGATTTTGGGAAGATGACTCCTGAGGAGGCCTTCACTGATAGGAGGCCCGATGTCGAGCATATCAGGATCTTTGGATGCTCGACTTTCTCTCATGTCCCCTCGGAGAGGAGGACAAAGCTAGACCCCACAGCCCAGTAGGGAATTCTAGTTGGATACTTAGAGGTGTCGAAAGCCTATCGCATCTACATTCCGCCACTTAGGAAAGTGGTGGTGAGCAGAGATGTTAGATTTGAGGGGGATAGGGCTTTGGAGAGATCTCTTGAGTCGAGAGTTGGAGTTGAGGATGATGCAGAGTTGCCAGTTGCAGTTTCAGAGGGAGCACAGCCTCAACAATTAGGTACACCAGTATCAGGGGTGATAGGGTCACCATGCACAGCTTTAGGGTCACAGTCAGAGCATGTTCAGTCAGATGGAGCACAGACTTCAGAGGGAGTACAGACTTTAGGATCGCAGAGTGTTGAGGCGAGTCCTGAGGCCATTACTCTTGGGCAGAGAGACCTTGTTTCTCCGTTGACCACTTCAGGAAAGAGGAGACCTAGATGGTTTCAGGAGACCCTGAAGGAGGCCAGGGAGAATGTAGGGGAGCCCAAGAGCCAAATTAGAGAGAGGAGGCCACCAGTCAGATTGGGAGCATACTTAGCACTTGTGACGAGTATCAGGGATACTGAGCCACAGAATTTTGCGCAGGCAGTGGATCATTAGGTCTGGAGAGAGGCCATGGTCGAGGAGTATGACTCCATTGTGCGCAATGATGTCTGGGATGTGGTTCCGAGGCCAGTGGGGAAGTCAGTTGTGACTTCCAGGTGGTTGTACAAGACCAAGATTGCTGCAGATGGCAGCGTGGAGAAACACAAGGCCCGTTTTGTGGCACGAGGCTTCTCACAGATTGAGGGATTCGACTATGATGAGACTTTCGCACCAGTTGCGAGATACACTTCTATCAGGACTATCATTGCCATAGCAGCAAAGATGGGTTGGCGCATTCATCAGATGGATGTGAAAACCACATTTTTGAATGGCTTTATTGAGGAGGAGGTGTACATAGAGCAGCCATAGGGGTTTGAGGTGAGTGACAGGGAGACTCACGTGTGCCTTCTGAGAAAGGCACTATATGGACTGAAGCAAGCTCCCCGAGCTTGGTATTCACGGATTGATACTTATTTGCTTCAGATGGGCTTCAAGAAGAGTGATGCTGATACAAACCTCTATTTCATCATTAGGGGTGAGGACACACTCATTCTCATTTTGTATGTGGATGATCTATTCATTACTGGAGCCGAGGATCTCATAGCTGAGTGCAAGTTGGGACTTGTATTAGAGTTTGAGATGAGTGATATCGGATTGATGCACTACTTTCTGGGTATGGAGGTATGGTAGGAGGAGGGTCACACATTTCTCGGGCAGGGGAAGTATGTAGTAGATATTTTGAGCAGATTTCAGATGGAGGACTGCAGACCTATGTCTACACCTATGATCACCAACTGGAAGAAGCTTAGTGCTTCAGATAGCCAGTTGGTGGATGCCACAACATACAGGCAGTTGATCGGTTCACTTATGTATCTGGTTAACACTAGACCAGATATATGTTTTGCCGTGAACACACTTAGCTAGTACATGGTTGAGCCGAGGAGTGTTCACATGGTTGGGGCAAAACACGTCTTGAGATATGTTGCTGGGACAGTGGACTTTGGCCTAGACTATGTCAGGGGAGATGGAGTCAGTTTGGTTGGCTACACAGATTCAGACTGGGCAGGATGTACTGTTGACAAGAAAAGCACCTTAGGGTGCTGCTTCAGTTTGGGGTCATGACTTGTTTCCTGGTTCAGACGGAAGCAGAAGTCAGTTGCTTTGAGTTCGGCCGAGGCAGAGTACATGGTAGCCAGTCAGGCCAGTTGTGAGGCCATTTGGCTTCGCAAGATGCTGGTTGGTTTATTCGGTCAGGAGATGTCTCCGGCTGTCATTGACTGTGATAATCAGAGTTGCATAAAACTCTTTGAGAATCCAGTGTTTCATGACCGGTCGAAGCATATTGAGATCAGGTACCACTTCATTCGTGACTGGGTTTAGAGAGGGGTAGTTCAGTTGCAGTATATATCTACAGATGATCAGGTAGAAGATATTCTCACCAAGGCCTTGCCACGGGGCAAGCATGTCTTCTTTAGAGACAAGATGGGCTTGGTGAGGAACACCTTCCTCGGTAAGAGGGAGTGTTGAGATTTGTACCTTGGGAGGTGTTCCCCATGTGCTTTTGACCTCCTTAGCACATGAGGGAAGGACGTACCTTGTACTTTTGTCTATTTTCACTTTGACTTTGGTTAAAGTGAAATTTGGTCACTTTTGGCATAAAGTGATTATTAATTCACAAAGGGGTGAATTTGGAGACATAAGTGGACTTAGGAAACTTAACCCAAAGTGGGTTTATGATTTAGGGATGAATGAGGAGATCTCATCCATTGATTTAGATTGATCTCCACCATTCATTTCTAGGTTTCCTAATTGAGGTCTAAGAGGGGCACAAAGGGTCTAAGGAGGGCGCATTCTTCATGGAGAGTTTTGCTTGTTTTGAGAGGAGCACTTGAGCTATGGAGATGAGATCAGTTGCATGAGGATTCTTGAGGGAGGCCGCTAGCATTCCTTGTGGGAGGCTTGGAGCTGCTTGCTTCATTTATTTGTTGGAGCTATTCTACTTCAGAGAGGGGTGCATTAGCTTGGCAGGCTGATTCATTCCTAGTAGGATATCTAGCCATCAGATTGCAGTGAGGTCAGTTGCAGAGTGAGGACATCTACTGGACTTCATTCCTATGGAGGGGTTTTCAGATCTGACATCACAGTTGGCAGTTGGAGCAGATTCAGTGGTTCTGGCAGTTTGCATGAGGGGCGCAACATTCTGGGGCGCATTTATTGATTTGAGCTTGTATATCAGCCCTGTTGGAGCTGCTATTGTATCAGGTTCTATCTTGTATTGTGTTTACTGTAACCCTTCATCTGCTTTCTTCATATATACACATAGATCTCAAACTCGTTTTCCCCGGGGGGGTTTTGTCCAGGGTCATGTTGACCAAAAATACCTGTGTCTACAAATGCATGATATTAGTTCTTAGATTTGTTCATAATCAACAGTAAACGATGTATTAGGTGTGTTATGTTTATTTGAGTTGCATGTACTAATTTTTGTGACAAAAACGACATGCTAGAGCACCCAAATTGAGAACATAACCGTAACAAATCAGCTTGAAAGTATTTGAATTGTTGGCTGTTATAAAACAGCAGAAAACTAAACAAGAAGACAGTGAAACTTAGAGCCTTTCTTTGGTCAAAGACAGACCAAGAAGGCAAGTTGATAGGACTTGGAATTTTGTTACACTTTCCGCAAGCTCCAAGATCTAGAAGCAACATAACTCCTCTTGCTTCTATGTTGCTTCTAGAAGCAACATAGTTCCGTATTTGAAGGTCAGATAGATGTGGATGCCCTAGACAAATGGTTAAATTTGTTAGAAAGTTATTTCTCTATTCATAATTTTTCCGACAGGGAAAAGATCACCTTCGCACTCCTTAAAGCTCTCCCCCATGTCAAACATTGGTGGGAAACTCACTGGGAGCAAAATTCCACAGAGGAGTCTAGAATATATGGGGTCGAGCCCACTTGGGATTTTTTTGTGGATGCGGTAAAGAAACAGTATTACCCTGTTGGCAACTATGAGGACCAATACATGAGATGGACCACACTGCGGCAAGAGAGGGGCCAAGAAGTTCCAGAGTTCACCAATACCTTCCATACCTTGTGCACCAAGTTGGGTATCAAAGACTCCGAACGACATTTGGTTTTGAAATACCGTGGGGCTCTACATAGATACATCCAAACTGAAATGGATTTTCTGGACATCTCATCACTTGGTGTTGCTTATCGATATGCTGTTAAAATCGAGCAGAAATTTAAGAACTAGAACAAACGAGAGTTTGGGTCTGCAAATTTGCAACAACCAAAGTATGATAAAGACGACCCTAACAAACAGTCTCCCGAAAACCAGTCCAAGCCACAGGAAAAGAAGGGTCACAGGAAGACAAAGAACGACACTGGAAAATGGTGTGATTTCCACAAAATCCCCTGGCACAACACTGAGGAATGTCGCTCTAAATAGTCATTGGTGGCCAAGATCAAAGACAAGGAGCCGAACCCTGATTCAAAATCTGATTCTGAAAATACTGGTAAAAGACAGATCATCGATGCAGACCCCACTGCTATTGTCGCGACTGCAACAATTCAACCAAAAGAGCCAACAGATATTGAAGAGGGGGAGCGCCTTTTTCATTCACAGATGGGTGAAGGGGACCCCTGTGATGTCCCATCCCCAAGATTAGGCCAGCAGGGAGTGACTTAGTAGTCTATATGTTCCCGTAGACTATAGTCAGGCACAAACAGGGAACCAGATGGAGAAATAAGGAGGAATTAAGGCTAAACAATAAATTAAGCCTAATTACTTAGGGAAAATCACTTAAGCCTAAGTCA
>JASDQU010680938.1:47099-64487 GCA_032191745.1 Picea mariana | reverse complement strand
AATTTACCACTGGCCACCCATGAGCTAGACCATGATGCTCTGAGAGATATTCTTTCTCTTTTCTCCACGACAGTCAAGGATGAAGGTTACTTCTCCTTCTCCCACTGAGATTGGGTGTCTGGTTTTCTCTGCTCCAAGAAATAAGGTCTGCATGAGTACCTCTTGAATCACTTGTTAGCATCATTTATCATCTTATAACCAAACTTTTCCCATGGATTCTTTCCTCTAGGTCAAGCTTACTGGTCAAATTTACCTCTCCACTCTCGAGTCAAAGTGTGCTCTGTGCTCTCTTCCTCGAGAGTGTTTTTCTCTACTCTACTATCTCGCAGATCTCTCTCTGTCCTCTGAATTACCTTCTTCTTTCCTTCCTCAACAAGGTTGTGTGGGTCTAAATCCCTAGCTCGTGGTCAGGTATGGAATTATTTCTTGGGTACTCTTCCCCTTCTCCTCATTAACTCTTGAGGATGACTCTTCCAGCTAGCATTCTGACTGGTAATTCATATCTGGTCATAGGACTATTGAGAAATTACACCTAGTAGGTATTGGTTTGGTGAGTGTCATCTCAACCATTCTTGGTGTCCCTTCACCATCTCTCTCATAGCATGCATGGTCCATCTTGGAAAACTTTCCCCCTTTGAACAATTGTGCAACACTCATCATATATTTATATTAGTGACATAAATTTATACATTGACCCTTGTATACAAAGGTTCAACAATCAAATGTTCACACACACATTTAGTCTGCCATGGTTTCTTGGCTAGATATAGTTATATTTACAAACTAGGGAAAACAAGGTGTTACAACCTCACCTATAGGGGTGCCTCAACATTGTCAAGTAAAACATTCCATTGACTTGATACTTGGGTATCCCTTAACCAATGGTCCCATATACAGACACTCCCTTCTGGAGACTAAGGAAATCAAGTGTCAAATTTATGAGCTTATTCGAAAGGGCCACATTTGACCAATCTCCTAACCTTATGGAAACCTGATTGCATTGGTATAGAATAAGGATGGGACATGGTGGATTTGTATTGATTACAAAGTCCAGAAAAAAAAATCACTATCAAGTAATGATACTCGATCCTCCAGATTGATTATCTTCTTGACTAGCTCAAGGGTGCCAATTTCTTTAGAAAGATTGATTTGAATTCAAGCTACCACCAAGTTCTGATAGAACAAAATGATGTATGGAAGACAACCTTCAAATCTAAAGAATAAATTTTGCAGTGGTTGGTCATGCCTTTTGGATTGACTAATGCTACAAAAAAATTCATGAGAATGATGGATGATATCATGCAACCATTCATAAAATCTTTTGTTGTTGTATATTTGGAGGACATCCTCATCTTTAGTCGAAACCGTGTAGAAAATTTGCAATAGATTCAACAGATCTTGAGCACCCTGCGACAAAATAAGTTATATGCTAATATGGATAGATGCTCATTTGGAATACAGATAATCTAATACTTGGGATACATCATGGATGAAAATGGGGTGCATGTGGACCCAACCATGACCCAAGTCATTCAAAATTGGCTAGCCCCGAAAACTCTGATAGAGATCTACAACTTCTTGGGCCTTTGCCAAATTATACCATAGGTTCGTGTTGGGGTTCTCTCATATTGCTTGGCCCCTAAGTCAAGTGACCAAAGGAGGAGCTAAATCCAAGTTTTCCTAGTTTGAATCATAACAAAAAGCATTCAAGCATCCAAAACACCACCTCTGTTCTACTCCAGTCCTCATGTTGTCAGACCTGCAATAGCCATTTGAGATAGACAAAAAATTATTTGACTATGATATCGGTGTTGTCCTTACTAGACATGGAAATCGAGTGGCATATCATAGTGAGAGGCTATCTGATGATGTTCATAGATATCCCACCTATGACTAGGATATGTACTCCATTGTGTAGGCTTACCAAAAGAGGAAGCATTATATTATGGGAGAGGAAATGATCATCCATACTGATCACAAGCATTTGTAATTCATTCAAACACAAGGAAATTTGCAAAAGTACCACCATCAATAGTGTTCCACATCATATAAGAAAACATCAAATTGGAAAAAAATCGACAACGATCCTGAAAACATCTTATCGGAAAAATCGACGAAAAAATCGGAAAACCACAACAAACATTAAAAAATACATAATTTATTTGTTTTTTTCAAAATTTTAAACATTTTTCTATATATAAAGCAAAAAAAACATCATATAAACACATAGGCACATAAATATGAAAAAAGAATTGATATATATGATATAGTGGATGCCAACTAAAAACCGATATATCAAATTCATTATTGAAAGTCTGAAACCAATACAAAATGACATCAATGATCACATATATAAATGTATATGTCTCAAAACTAGAAACTAGATATATGATATCAATTCCCTCACCTATTTTATGGGGAAATATCATGGGATGTTTTCTAGGCCTTGAACTAGAGGCAGAAGGTCCTTGTCGTGCATCAACTATATGACGATCAATGATGGATGGAGGAATAGCTACTCCAAACTGAGTAAAAGGTGGTGTTTCATTTTCAACTAGAACATCATCCTCTATGGTGTATGGATGAAGCTCCTCCTCATCCTCCTTATCCTCCTCCTCCTCCTATTGTTGCTACTCCTTCTCCCCTTCCTCTAACCATGCAAGTTCCTCATCCAAGAGAGGCTCCTCAACCTTGATCCAGATTATTTTCGGAACGAAATGAGAGCGGATATATAATAATACAAATGTATAGAGATGTCTCATATATCCAATAATATAACAAAAATATATCAGATATTCAACCATAAACACAGAGATACAATAATACACAATTTCTATTAATGTGCAAAATGTACGGAACTGTAAAAATATAGAGTGAAAGACTCGCTAGAATGGTGGCATCTTATATCCGAGAAGAGATGTGACAGCTACTCGCATTCGCAAGAAGATGAGTAAAATGAGGCTCTGAAGGAATTTTTTACAATAAATATGAATTCCCAAAAACCTAACCCTAGGAGATGAAGCGCCAAAAGTCATGTGGGCCTCATTGGGGTAAGTTAGTACATTAACTTCCTGGGGTTGTAACTTTTGCATACGATCTCCGTTTAAGGCGCATGATAGCTCGTTGGAAAGGTAACGATGAGGAGATTCATTTAGGGGGATAAATGAGAGACTTGATCTATCATTGAGGGGCCTGATCGTGAAAAAATGTCGTTTAGGCCCTCAAACTGGCCCCCGTGTTAAAAACTGCTAAAAATAGTAAATTACCAAAATTGCCAAAAAAATGTTTTGAGCCAGTTGGAGAAGGTGGTGTTGGTAGCTAGATATTCATGGCGGTTTTATCGGTGTTTAAAACATAGTTTTAATGGAATAAAATTTTTACGCTGCCATTTTGCGTTTATGAAGACTTCAATTATTATTTTTGTTTTGAAAAATCACTTGATTGGTTGTGTGTTTTTTGAGTTCAATTCTTTCATTAAATCTATCGTTTTCCCTTGTTAAATTTCATGACTGTTTAAGAATGAAATTGAAAGAAAATTTGTTTGAACACATCATACAAATTTTAAAGTGTCTCTATCTAAATTTGGATGAGTGCTTAGGAGCACCTAATGATCTTAAAGACCTTAGAGGGTATTGAGGTTATTGATTTTTGAATGGTGTCTTTACCATTAGCATATGAGTTGGTCACCTTTGGGGAATGCCTTAGTTGTTTTATATATTTGGAATGTTAATTATCACCTAGCACCTCCACGATCGTTCATAAAACTCAAACTTTGATATAACTCAAAATATGAATTCTATTCCTTTATTGTCATATCGCAGTCTAATCGTTATTGTGCAGGATTGTTAGCCATGCTCTGAAACATTTACTCCCTCGTCCTGCTAGCTCAAGCTCACATTCATTGACTCAGGTGGTAGTGCTTCATTTTTGGGTTAGGTTGTCAATAGAGGAGGTCATTTTCATTTTTTCATGTCCTCTGGTTCATCATCCACTCAACATCTTGAGTGGTGGTTATGGTGGCTTTATCCCGAAGCCTTAGTTATCGGGTCACCTCCGAAAATGTAGAGCTTATCCTTCATATTGGGTGGTTTCAAACAAACACACCTCTTCGCTACTCCTATTGGTATATTGTGACCAAACCCATGGACCCTGTGTTGAGGATAGAGTCGAATGGCTCACAAGCCTTGCTCTCCCACAACGATGCTGCAGATGATCTTGTGAGATTTGGGTGGGTTAAATTTATACAGTCCTTCAAAGGTTTTAACCTTGAAGTCGCTCAAGATTTTTCACAGACTTTCGATGGTGCTAAGGCCAAAATAGGTGATTTACAATTGGAATTTAGTGAGGATTCGATTGCAGAAGCCATGAGATTGCCCCAAGAAGGAGCTCACTGGTTCAAAAATATCAATTTCGAAGGTATCCCTTGGCACCTACTAATGGCTTCCAAGAGGTCACACTACAATGTCAAAGGTACACCAATATTTTTGTTTAAGCCTCAATGGCACGACTTACTGTTGATACTCAAGCAATTCGTCACCTGTAAGGGAGGATATGGACTAGTTTTCCTATTTCATATTCATTTTCTAATGGTTTTCTTAGGGTTTGGTTTGAATATTTCGTTCTACCTGCTTAAAAGCCTGCAAAAAATAGCTAGATTTTACCAAAGGAAAAACCTTAATGCACAATCTAGATTATTTCATCATGGCTTGATTTGAATCTTGGTCATTTCACAACTGTCAAAGGTTGGGGATAGTTGACAATATTTCATGAATAGGAATGGTTTTGATCCACCTAAAACCATAATTGACTCACCTCTGTGTTTTGATGAACCCACCATCCCTTTCCTATCAACTCCTTCTCTGAGGAACCTTCATGTCGAATTACAGGAAGCCCTATGTCAATAACCAAAACCCCTATTGTTTTTCATAAGTTGTCCGGAGGCACACACCAGAGGCATGATTTTGTTCCTAAAAAATCCCTAGAAGATGTGTTGGATAATCTGAAGGGTAAGGTCCTTTCTATTCCTAGTCCTGGGCCAAATGTGGTTGATTTGAATGAAATTAAAATCAAGAAACAGGGTAGACTTAGAACACTAAGAGTTTAAGATGTTGATTTTAAGAACAAAAGATCTGGTCGACTCCTTTCCAGAATGATCAGAAATGGACATCACAATCGTGAAGAACCTATCCCTATTATTGATGTCGACGACTAGATTTTTGTTGATGATACCGCCGTTGATGCACCCCAATAAAATTTTGTGTCTAATTTTCCTCCTTTTTTAAAGGAACAAGAAGGTTTCTTGGGTATTCAGTATGATATCTAAAGGATTATGGAACATGGTGAACCTCTTACTACAAGTCAAACTCACTCATTGCCAAATCTAGAACCAGTGTATTGTGATTTTTTTTTTTGACTGGATCCAAAGATACTATCGAGACATCCCTTACCTATAGACTCAGTTGAATCAAGTGATCACTCAGAACTTAGTTCTTGAAAAGGAAAACAATGATCTCAGAGCTTGTATCCGATCGAATTCACACAAAGCCAACAAGTGTTTCAAGACATTAGGAAATGTGGTTATTGAAAACTCCACCAGTTTCAATGCTATTATAAATTTAGATTTGTCTGATGTTTCTCTTTCAAATTTCCAATTGGTAAATATTCTTGTTGTAATTCATGATTGGATTTTGTTTGGATGATAAATGAATTCATTTAGATTTTTTATTTATTTATACCATCTACAGAATCAAAGATTTTGTAGCTTGTCTTTTAATTTATTTATTTGATTATTTGTCTAATTTAGATTTCATTTTTTGTCTCAGGTGAACAATAGGTCAATGTGCAATGATTAATGGAATGAGTCAAAATTTGGGCATATAATGGGTTTGTAATTAAAAAAAAAACAATGTTTTAATGACGTAACTATTTTGGATTGTAAGATTTCAACATAATTATCTTTTTGGTTATTTTGTTTTAGTAAAAGGTTATTAAAGAAGATTTGTCTCTATCTTGCATGATATGAGGAACAAATTAGGAACTTGTTTAAATAACACTGCCTGCCCAGTGATAGGGGCGATTCCTCCTGGGCCATATGATGGACTTATTTTTTTGAAACTCTATGAGATACAATTTACTCTTTGGATTTCATCCTTTTGTAGATTGTGCAATGTTATCATTGTTTCTCATGTAATTTCTAGATGTGAAATTTTATTTGTACTGAACTATCTTTAGTTTGTTCTTCATATAACTTTTCATGTCATGTTTTTCTTTATGTAGTTCATTATATTTTGGTTTTGTTGATATTTTTGAATGATTGTCTATCCAATAATTTTGAGTTTACATCTAATTTTAGGTAGATGGTAATACCATTTGCTGAAAGTCAGAGTTTCTTTCATTTTCAGTTATTGGACATTTTGAAGTCACATGAGATAAAATCATTTTTCTTTTTGTCATCATAAACATTGTTCTGGAATATAAAAAACTTATTTGAGTTTGCTGAGGAAGTATTATTCTTTCTTTTGTCATAGATTTATACTTGACACGGGTTAAGAGGAGCTTATACAAATATAGAGAGATGAATCTAGCTTAGTACTACTGATCAACATAAGGTTAGTTAGTTTATTATTTATTTAACTTGTTGATTTGAGAATGAATAATGATTGCATCATTTAAATGTTAATTGATTTGTCCATTATTGTTATATCATTTTCAATCTTATTCACTCATTGCTTATACATTTTTTTCAGTTACAATACTAGAACAATTTTGTTTATTTTTCATCTCGTTTTGATTCATTAGTTGAAAACAATTATTTTCACAAGGCTTTACTTAAACCTTGTAATTGTATATATCTACTATACATAGTATTAATGTTAGTTAATTAATTGTAATTAATGTGTCAATTGATTGATTCGTACGTTTAGTTGTTTTTTTTTTTAATTATTTTAGAATCTTAGTTGGCTAACGGAGCCATAAAACACGTCAGGGTAGATTATCCCAAATGGATTGGGTTAATTAGACAACCTTGGTCGGGATCTTCCCTTCTCGTTTATGGTGTGTCATAAATTCCCGTCAACAAATGTTGCTAGAAGGAGGGCCTGAAAATAATTGATGGCACGAGGAGGCCATAGGACTCCCCGAAACAATCATTCTCATGTCATGACGCGTAGTCGCTCAGACCCTAACGTTACACTTGAACCAACTACTACCTCAGAAAATACTCCAAACATTCCCGTCGAGCTAGTGACACTAGTACCTCAAGGGATTGATTTACATGATATTGTTCGCCAATCGATTTTGAGAACTCAAAGTGCCCTGTCCCGAATCGGATGACATGGTAGACAGCTAAATCAACCCGTTGATTTCACCAATATACAAGAAAAACCTCTTGACACTCGTCTTCCCAGTAACACATTAGGTGGTTATATCATCGATCCTTTTGAAGAACTAACCCTTGGTGCTGGGGGATCAAGTTTCCCACCATCCCCACCTAGTTATTCTCCACCCTCTTCAAGAGAGGAATCCTCGGCCAAAGGAATTTCTTCGTCTAAACAATCTCAATCTTCATATCCACCAACTCCCATGGAAAACCAATATAATCCCACCAGAACTTGGCTCGATCAAGATGTCGTGGTAGTAGCTGGACTCCAACACCCATTTCCCAAACATCTGGAAAAGTGGCTGCCCAAATTCGACCCAGATTTGAAGCAATTAGCTGAGGATCACATCAAGAAATTCATGTTAGTTGTTAGGATTCAGAGTGTTGAACACAAGGATGTTGTGTGCATGTTATTCCCCTACACTTTTGAGGGGAATGCTTCAACCTGGTATTTTGCGCAACAACCTCCAACCATCGTCTCTTGGGACAAGTTTGAAACCTTCTTTCTAGAAACATTTGGAGATGATAAATCTCCAGAAGTATTGGTAATGGAACTTTCTAGTATGAAAATGAACCCTAAATAAAAAGTTAAGGATTTCAACCAAACATTCCTTACTTTAAAAAATAAAATCCATGTAGATTCAATGCCTCCAGAAAACTTGATTGTTGCATACTATACTAAGGCCCTGCATAACACTATAGCTATATGCGTTAAAAGGTCCAAAAAGAACACATTACTAGAATCCTTTGAGGAGGCAGTTCTTATCAAGAAGGACATTCTTAGTTTAAAGGATAGTTTAAATAGTGAGGATGAAACAATTTCATCTTCTAAAAAGAAAATAGAAATTCTCACTAGACCTCCTCAAAATAAAAACTCACAAGATACATTAGACTTGAAAAGTTTGCAGAAAGCTTTCAAGAAATTGTCCAATTAGGTCATAGATTTGAAAAGATCCATTGAGGAGGCCTCTACAAGTAAAGGAGATTTTAGACCACCTTTCTGGAAACCTTTTCCTACAAATCAGCGAAACCCGACCACAGAAGGTATGAACTTTGAGGGATTACAGTATGCTTTGCAAGCAATACTGGAAGCACATGATAACATTGTTTCTGCACCTCCTAAAAATCAAGATGACACGGGTGAAGAAGAAACACCTGATGAGGAGGACTCATCTCCTCCCATTTTCAGGCATTTGTCGGAAAACATCTTTAAAGAAAAATTTGAAACTGTCCATCCTTATTGTTGTAACCTAGGTCTGCACCCCTGCCTCTCCTCTCTCTTTTCCCTATGCCTTCATCAATGTTTTCACATTCTGGTTGGTTAAGTTAGTTTCCTATTTTCGAGTGACTTGGTTCTTATTCGTTTCTTTCCTATTTGAGTCTTTGCGCATTTCTGTTTCTATTTTTCCTAAAGGATAAAATACATGTCATATTTGGTTTGGAATGCTTGTCATCATGTTTTCCATTGATTGAGCTCACAACAGGTTGACCAATCCTTTTTATATACACAGGAAACTCCTGTGGACAAACGTAGCCATTCAGAATGGTCATTTTCAAGACAGGATTATCAAAACAAAAAGGGAAATTTTGAATGGTAAAGATCCACTAGGACGATCAGATCAATGGCTCTCATCCATTCGTGGGTGCATAATCGCGTGGATTTTAACATCATCACTTTGGGATATTTTCATACTTTACCACCCAAACTCCTGAAGTGTCGAACTCTTGAAGTATCCGAACTCCCGAAGTGCCAAAGTGCCGAAGAGCCAAAGTTCCAAAGATCTTAAGTCTCGAAGAAAATCTAGACCGTCCATCAACGAGGACACGTGGCCAACAGATCATTCACTTCAGAGATTTCTCCTCTGGGAGATTTTCATGCTTCACATTTGAAACTCTCGAAGCCTAGAATTATAAATACATGAGGTGAATCTGGACCATCCATTAGCGGGAATGTGTGGCGACAGATCATTCACTTCGGATATTTTCCTCTAGGATATTTTTCATGTTTCACATTCAAAACACCCGATGCCTGAAGTGCTGGAGCACGTGGAAACCATCATTTGAGACATGTGGCACACTCATCAATCATGACACATGGCACACTCATCAATCATGACACGTGGCACTCATTCCAGGTCATTTGGTGGTGAAATTCACCCATTTCCACATGACATGTGTCACCCTTCTTTCCATGACACATCAACAGTCGTTATATGATATGATGTCAGGCCACCACGTCACTTCAAGGATTTTCCTCCAGAAGATTTTCATGCACAACATTTGAAACTGTCGAAACCCATATTTATGAAGAGAATCTGGACCGTTCATCGACCATGACACATGGCAATAGATCATTCACTTCATAGATTTTCCTCCAGGAGGTTTTTCATGTTTCACATTCAAAACTCTTGAAGCCCGAAAGTCTGAAGCGAATATAGAGAATTGATCTCAAATCAACAAGAATCGTTGATCCTTGCAGCAGGTAGATATCACCCAGACCACAGATCATAATTGGATCGACAACCACACTTTATTGCGGGGACGTAAACTACCTGGATGTTAATTTTCTAGAGCAGTCCCACAATTAGAACCACGATATTGTTGGAAGGGTACATGGAAAATCTTGGGGGATTGTGGACCCAAAGGTGGTGTGGTCCCAAAATACCCTCAAAAACTCCCACAATCACATGCTTAAATAACATCAGGTCACACCCTTCACATCCATGTCATCTCCACATCACCTCCACTCACTACATACTTTCCCTCTCCTAAATCAACACCTGTATTCGTCACTACACGTCACCAACTCCATACTCCTGATACCTCCATCGTATTCACACCTCCTCTCACCTTTTGAAATCTTTCTTCACATGCCATCTACCCTCGCATCCACTCATCCTGCCTTCCTATTGGACGCCCACCTCCACATCTTCTTGTTCGTGACTAACTCATCATAGAGAAAGCGAGAAGAAGGGCCAATTATAGTCAAGAGAGAGTGTGCTTAGCTTCCAAAACCTCAGGCACATACATAGAGTTAAGTCTCAGTCACAGGTCGACGTAGATTAGTTCTAGGAAACTTTAGTTGTAATATCCCTAGGTTGAACCCAATTGTAAATGTAAATACAAATGTACGTAAGCCGGTGAGTTGTTTGATATAATTTTGTATGCACCTTTCATGACATAGTGTGTGCATGTACTACACAGTAAAAGGATGAAGTGTGCACATTCTAGGATACCATGCATAACATATTAAGTACACGCGATATTGAGGTGAGAGAGCCTTTGTGTATATGCTATGTTTTATAGGCTGGTGAGCCAGTTATTATAAGCTAGGATGCTTATGTTTTGATTAGGCCAAAGAGACTAGATGTTGAAGGCTAGTGCGCCTATTTTTTTATATGTCTCATGATTAATATAAAATACATCATTAGACGTAGACCGACCATGATAAAAGAGATGGGGGACTAAAATCCACCAATTAGGCAAAGGGTGGGGGCTAAAAGTTAAGGAAAAGGGCTAATCTAGGGAGCTTAATCCAAACAAGAATATTATATTAATATTTCTTAAAATATAAAGTATGGATAATTATTTTATCCTAAGTTCTAAAGTGGAGACAAGTGGCCTAAAGTAGCTCCCAACATGACAAGTGTCAAGTTGGGGACATGCATACATATTGTGGGGACTTAGTTAATTTCCTATCATCTTTTCCATCATTCTTTCCATCATTCAGCCATGATTCCATGATCATTCACACAACCATTGAGTTATCCTTCTTACATACATTTCACTATACCTGAAACTGTACCCATAGCCATTTTGTGTCAGTGTACCTGGTTATCTTGGGAGTTGGACTGAAGAAGCGGGTTGTCAGGCCCATGGGATATTGAAGAGGTGGGTTGTTAGGCCCGTGAGTAATTCTTTGGGTGAGAGAATTGCTGGGAATTTATTTTCTGAAGGTGCTAAACTACATCTACAATGCTCTGAGACTTCATGTCCGGCCTGTTGCTGAAGCCCAGAAAGGAAGCGGGGAAGCCAAAGGACTGTTGAGCAGATAAGGGGCACACTCCCTAGGTGGGACATGCATGTGGGGAATGAGGGACTGTAGGTTATTAGTTTGATTTGGCACCTGGGACAGAGTCTTTCCTGTTGTCTATGAGCCTTTAGCTTGGTTAGGAATTCCTTTTCTCAGGTGGAGTTTAGTCCCAGCTCGGGGGTGACTCACTGTTGAGAGTGATGAACAGTGTGGTCTAAGGGTTGGAGGTTTGTGGAAGGTCTACACGCAGTTGGTGGCATTATTACCAAGATAAGTGCCAATTGTGTGATAAATTTACATGATGCATTGTTATTTACATGCTTATTTTTATGGGTTATCATATGTGTGGTTATAAATGTGTTTATTTTTATGGGTATTTCTTGTGTATGCTGCATGTATATGTTACTGTTATTTCACTGTGAATCTATGCAATTACATAATGTATTTGTCTGCTTATGTTTTATGTATATGTTTTTGCAATAGTTCTATGTGTATATATTTTAATTACATGCAATTTGAAAATTTTATGTGGCATATCTCAGTTGGATACTGGATATGTCACAGTATGTTCCGCAGTGAGAGAACAAAAGTGTTCTCTCGTGTAGCGTGACCAGCCATGGTTGGCCGAGGATGTTACATCAATAGAATTTGCTCATGCATCCAATTGTCTCCAGTGGCCTCCAAAATCTCGCAGGAATGCCTTCGTTCAACATAGAGCTCTGCTATGTCACTCTGGGGCCTATTTTCTGCCAATTCAGTTCCTCCAGCACATGCATCGGTTCCGTCTCATAGACAATAGTAGTTTTAGTCGATTAATTCCAACATTTTCTTAGGTTACAAATAAGAGTGGTCTTCTGTGTGTGATAAGAACCACTCTTGTTAATTAATTCCAATATCATAGTCAAGTTAATAATTTGTTTTACGAACAATTACCTAAATTAGGTTTCAGTCCCTTAAGGACGATAGCCTCTGCAACTCTTTTAAATAGTTAGCTTTCCTATATTGTAAGGGTGGGATATTTTGGGGAAAGAATAGCAATTCATCAGACTGGTTGGACCCGTTCTATGCATGGATTAAATCTCTCTGCCTGGTGAACATACTTTTGATGACATTGTTTATGTCCAACTCTTCATGTGTTTTTATCTTATCTTAAATGCATTTTTTTATATGTGCAATGTACATTTCATTCCCTTTCAAATATTGTATAACTTATTTTTACTGATACACAACCTGTCAAACAACTAATGCTTTGGTGAAGATTTGTTTTATTTGCAACCTGTGGGAGTGTTGGCAGCCAACTAATTTTCTAATCGCTCTAAAAAATATGCCTACACCTCTTGTCTTCTAAACGAAAAATCATCGTCTCATTGTGCAACTAGACATTTGTTTCATTTTTGCGACAATTACTATTTGATTTCGATTCAGTTTTCACAACTGAAAGTGTGAAAACACCTCTCTCGTTGTCTGGACTGTCGTCATCTTTTATTGATTTGCCGAAAGACACTTGACCATTGGTTTATCACATCACTGCAAAAGTTTCTTTCAAACTATATCCATTCACTTTAATTGCGCAACTAGATTTCTTTGATAAAGTATTGAAAATGTTAAGTTATGAGTTATGTTTGATGTCATAAAGGTCATAATTGATTTTGGTTTTATATATGATATAATTCTTATTGTTTTGAACTCTTAACTTATCGTTTTCATATGGTCATTGGTCGCAATGTTTTTACACTTTGATTATGCTAAAAACACATTGGCAATATCATAAGTTTGATTTCATGGCAATGGTTTGAGTTTAGCAAAGGCGCATTGATCAACCTTTTGGATTTTTGATTCAATAGTTCAAATCAATGCTTGGCACATGGTTTTATAAATGCGATTTTACATTGAACGAGCAAAGGCGCATTGATCAACCTTTTGGATTTTCGAATCAATGCTTGTTTCAAACTATACATCGGCATGATTGAATTAACATTGGTTTGAAATGTTTTATTGACACGATGGATCGTTGGTTAGTGTTTGGACTATACACTTGGCGCATGAATATAACATATGATGCTAGATGGATGGCACGTTGATATGGTTGTACACCGATTTGAGTTGGCCGATTAATGTGTTAATTACAGATGGGAGAGCGTTGTACTCAGCCATTAATACACTACATGGCGGTGTTTCTCCCACCACCTTCGCACGCATGCAGTTAATCCTCACCTCTTTGAGCGCTGAAGCTGTTAAACCCTATTGTTTTTACTCCTGTGTGTTGTGTGGTGTAAGATGAACCCTATCATGAGCAGAAGCCATGGCTCCTATTGTGAGGGTCGAGCCCAATGGGTGCCAAGCACTGCTAATGTTTGATGGTGCTTATAGCGACTTGGAAGAGTTCAGGTGGCTCTCGTTTATACAGAATTTCAATGGTTATAACCACATTGTGGCTCGGCAATTTGCATTATCATTCGATGGCTGCCGAGCCAAAGTTGGAGATGTCCAGCTTGAAATCACTGAACAATTTCTCAGCTCGGCAACCAACCTGTCTGTTACAGGAAAAAAATGGTTGAAGAGTTGCAAGGTAGATGATGTCCCATGGACATTACTGTTCCAATCTCGAACAGTGAGCTCATGCGACAGGGGTTTGCCTACAAAAATGATAAAGCCACGCTGGCATGACCTCCTAATGATAATCAAGCAATTCATTACTTGCGAGGGTAGGTACGGGTTCGTTTTCATGTTTCACCTTCGTCTATTGATGGTTTTTATGGGTTTCAAACTTAGTATGCCACATTATCTGCATAGAAGTTTGTTCAAAATGGCCAAAAGGTACAAGCGTAACCTGGCTGATACCAGCCTCTTCCATTTGGGGTTGATTAAAATAATTATAGTGTATGAATCGGGGTTACGTCGTGATAGTTGGGATAATTTTCTCAGTTGTAATGGCTTTGAAGAATTGAACCCTCCACAGGTTGATAAGCCCGTGGTCACCGAAAGTAAGCCTGCCCCTGTACCTTACATCGTTTTGTTGCCTAAACCTTTACCCGACCCACCTTCGAATTTACCTATGACTGTGACTAAACAAGTTGAAGTTAATGAGCCCGCCAACAAAAAGCCTAAAGATAAGACTGATGCTAATTGGAAAAGAAAGAAAAATGCAAGGTTAATCTCTCGCATGGCGAGGAATAAATCCAATCCCCCTGCCAAATCAGAGCCTATCGTGGTCAGCAAAGACACTGATTCAGACATTGAATGTTTTCTTGCCGAAGAGTATCCTTACTCACAGGGCTTGTGTGACAAACCTCCTGATGATTTTGTTAAGAATTTACCTCCTTGTCTGCGGGATAACCCTGACTTCCATGGTATTGAAGCACCCCATGGAACCCTCGGTGAATCATCGAAACCCTTGACTGCTCAACCTGTTGCTCCACCTTGAGATCAATGTGGGTTGTGGTTGGAAAGATATTACTTGGATGTCCCAAAGTTGCAATCCAAAATCCACGATTTGGAAAACCAAGTAGCAAAGCTCACTGGTCAGAATGCAAAGGTGCAACCCAACGACAAGAAGCAACGAACTACTGGTTCAATTTTGTTCAAAAATGTCGAGTATGCTACAACAATTGTCAATTCAAAATTGAAATAGCCTCAACAACTGTGATGGTATAACTTTCACTCTTTTATATGGCATGATCATAAGCTCTGTATACATTGTTGACTTGCTCTGTCATGCATTTGTTGTATATAAGTTTTGATTATTGATTTCTAGATTGGTTTTGATTAGATTTAATCTGATTGATCATGATTTGATTTGAATACTCTATTATTTGATATCTTTTCTATTATTGAAATACAAACAATATCTCTGTTCAATTTGGTTATATCTTGTGCGATATGATGGGCAAATTGGTTAGCTATACTGATTGTATATTCTATGTTAGGACCGATTCGTATATCATTTGTTACATAATCAAATTTCGAATGGATAACAATAGTGGCTGTTACGATTTGAACTATATTTCGATGGTAACAAATATATTATTTGATTGAGATTTCAGGGATGTATTGATCGTATCAAGTCTTACAATTTGTGTCTATAATTAAATTCAGTTATATGCCCGGCTTGTATTATGGATTCTATTGACCCTGTCAAAACCCTGTCTGTCGACTATGAGGTGATCAAACATGAAGATTGTTGAGTCGATATTTGTGGAGTATGATTTCATCCGATTACAATGGAAGCAATTTATATATCCTTCTTTTAACTGAATGATATCGATCTGTTGTTATGACTATAACTAGTCAATGACAGTTACGACCTTTATTTTGGTCATACCTATGAACTGTTGGAAACTCAGCGAATGTTTTCTATGGAAGAATTCTATGGATATAGTTACGGATGTTTCATCTCGATGATAATCGGGACGGCTTTTCCATATTGGCAATTGATTAAGCGATATGGATCCTATGCAAATCAATAATGATTGTTTTGTATCTCATACGATTTGGTTTACAATTGATTGCATTTATAGAACAATCTTGTTAAGATTTGATTTGATTTTATGTGAATTGGAAAAACAGAGTATTCCTACCCTGTCCCGATTACTTTTTTTGATTTGATTTAATTTAAGGAATAATTGAATCATTATTAATTAGTTTTGGATTCAATTTGATTTGATTATATATCTGGTATTGTTTGCTATTTTTGACTAGCTACAGAATCAGATGATTCTGTAGCTAAGTCTGTAAAGTCAAATTTTTATTGTTTTCCTAATAAAATATCCTTCTAATTTGATTTTTGTTTTCTGTTTCAGGCAAATTTGAATTGGCAATAGATATGAGGAGCAGTTGGAGGATATCTTAAGGATTTCACCTATTTTTTTTAGTTACTTAGTTTAAGGGATTTTGGGATTATTCTCAGATTGTGTAAAACTATTTGCTATTATTCACAAGGATGTTTTACCTTGTGAGAAACCTATATAAACCTATGGTTTTGTAATAATCATCATCCTCAGTTGTGGGAGAACAAGGATATGGAGTTTTGATTCAGACTGGAGCAGNGCAGAATTGGTGTTTTGTCATAGCTTTTTCTTTTCAATATATCAACATTGTGTTCCAAGTTTTGTATATCATTCTGTTTATGGTTTAGTATTACTTTGTTATCTAAATCAAATTCAAATGATATAATTTATTTCTGTTATCCATATCTTGTTGCTTCCAAATCGATAAAAGACATAACAATTATTAATTCATTTTGTGAATGATAGCTTTGTCTTCTTCATAAATCGAATTGTAATATATAAGTTTTCTGCATAATAGGTTTCCCTTTTGCAGAAATTTATAATCAGAAGATTGTTATGATATTATTTTATGTCTTGTTTGTCCTGTAACATACTTCGAGAAGCAGCATAGCTGATCATTTCCGAAAATCTTAAGGACTAAACGGTGTGAATTTCTTCCTCCAACCGGCTTAAGAAGTCATCTTGCACAGGGTAGACTTGAAGCGTTTCTAGGTCAATTAGTATTTAGTTTACTGTTTTCATTAAGTAGTTTAATTTAGATATAATTGTAATTAGATTTATATTAGATTGTTTAATATCAGTAAAATATAGTGGATTGTTTAATTTCAGTAGTTTATTTCTTTTGCATAAAATATAAAAATCATAAAATCGTACCTTGCTATCTTAGGGCAGTAATCAATTGAGTTTTACAGGTTTTAAACAAATCTGTAGATTGTCTATAATGTATATTTGTGAATATGAAATATCATAGCTGATAATTAGATAGTTGATTTGAGTTATTATAATCATAATTAGTATTTTGTATATACAATAGTTCGTAGTTTATAGTTAGATTAGCGTAGTTAGTTTAAGTTTTCTTTATTAGTTTCTAGTTTCCTCTATTTTAGTTTAATTTCTTTTATTTAGTTAGTTAGTTTGTTTTAGTTGATTTTTATTAGTTTCTAGTTTCCTTAGTTTAGATTACTTAGCTC
>JASDQU010680938.1:25929-37249 GCA_032191745.1 Picea mariana | reverse complement strand
TCTAATTATAATAAATATTTCTTATTGTACTTGGCCACTCTAGAGTCAACCATCGGTATGGTATTGGTTCAAGAGGATGATTGGCTAGAAGAGAATGAGATTTATTACCTGAGCCCAGGCCTGGTTGGGCCCAAACTCAACTACTCCCATGTTGAGAAACTTGCTTGGCAGTAGTGCATGCTGTCCAACGGTTCCATCATTATATTATGCTTCATAAGACCACCGTCATTTCCATTGTGAATCTGTTTCAATACATGTTGACACGACACATCATTGGTAGAAAGATCAGTAGATGGATTGTTATCCTCTAGGAATTTTACTTGGATTTTGTTTTCGTGAAATCCAGAAAGTCACTGGTCTTTGCTGAACTTATCTCGAAACTTCCGATCGAATCAGGTGATGTTACACCCGAAGAATCGCCCATTAAAAAAGATATTTTTCTAATTTCATCTTCGGACCCCTGGTATGGATATATACTAGTCTATCTCTAGACTTTGAAGTGCCCCACTTCTACTTCTCGCGATGAGCGTCGACGAATTTTCCATCAGGAACGAAACTATCTCATAGTCGATGACACTTTATATCTTCAAGGTGTAGATTTCATTTTTAATCGGTGCCTTATTCATGAAGAAGTGGAATTCATTATTAACGACTACCACACTGTAGCATCTGGCGGTCATTTTTCTGGGTTAGCAACAACCCAAAATATTTTACGAGACAGTTAATTTTGGCCTACGTTAATCAAAGATTGCGTTGAGTTGGTCAAGAAGTGCCATCCATGTCAGATCTTCTCTCGGAAGATGAGGGCACATCCTGCTCCCATGTTCCCCGCCATTGTTGTTGGTCCCTTCACCAAGTGGGGGATTGATTTTACTACATGCCACCCAACTTCATCCAGGGGGCATCGTTATATCATCGTAGTGATAGACTACTTCACAAAGTGGGTCCAGGCTATGCTAACGTTTAACAATGATGGTGAAACAACACCTCTCTTTATTTTTAACCAGATAGTAGCAAGTTTCATCATTCCGAAGGAGATTGTCACTGACCTTGACAGTCACTTCTAGAAAAAAATGATGTCAGAGTTAACATCAAAGCTTGGGTTGAGGCATGAGCATTCATCAACCTACTACCCATAGGCGAATGGTTAGGTGGAAGCTGTGAATAAGTCCCTCAAGACTATTCTATAGTGAATGATCAATTCTTCCAAGTCAAATTGGCATTTGATGTTGTACTCGGCATTACGGGCCTACCGAACGTCTGTAAATAATACCACCGATTTCTCACCTTTTCAACTCATTTACAGGCTGGAAGCAGTCTTGCCAATATAGTGCCATATCCCATCTCTAAAGTTGGCAGTAGAGTTATTTCCAGACACTTCACCGCTTGAGGAATGCTTATTATATATCGAGCAGCTCGATGAGCAACGTCATGTTGCAACCTTGGCTAACGAGGCTCACAAGAAAGCAGTCAAGTGTCAATATGATCAGCCCATTCGTCCTTATATTTTCTCCGAAGGCGACCTTGTCCTGGTTTACGACCAAGATAAGGATCCCCTGGGGGAAGGCAAGTTCAAACCCATGTGGTTTGGACCTTTCATAGTGAAGGAATTCTTAAATAAGGGCACTTATCGTTAGGTTGAATTTGAAGGAAATTATTTGGCAGAGCCTAGAAATGGGCTCTACCTAAATAAGTATTACTCCTAGGTTGGTCACCTGGGTGACTTCTTGTACATATATATAGTTCTTATACAATTAGCTTTTTGTCTTTTTTCTTTTATGGAAGTGTCATTATTTATGTCATATTTTTCACTGTGGTAGATGTCAATTGAATTGGAGGTGTTCTTTGGGTTCACGGATGGTGCTAGCTAACACACTCGGAGGCTTGCTTCCGCAGCTTGTGTGATTTTCACGCCTCAAGTCCAGTTGCTATCTTCTGGAGGTATCTGTCTAGGTGACGCCATAAAAAATGTCTCCGAGTACAATGTAGTGATAGAGTTTCTTTGTGATTCTTTTTCACATGGTATCTCTCACCTCCGGGTCTATTTGGATGCTCAACTAGTTGTGTCCCAATTAAATGGGGTTTACCACATTTATGATCCTACTTTACACCGACGATTCCTTAGGGTATGTCTCTTAGAACGTTGCTTTGATTACATTACGTATATCCATGTTCCTAGGAGATTAAATAAAATGACATATAATCTATCTAATTGATCCAGGTGGATATCGATGGACACTCACCTTTTCCAACTGGCTCAAAACAATTTTCTGGCAATTTTGGCAATTTACTATTTTTAGCAGTTTTAACTTCCAGGGCTATTTTGAAGGCGAAGGTTTTTCGATATTGAGATTATCAATGATATATGAAGGCATGACTGATCCCCAAAAATGAATATCCTCGACGATACATTTCCAACGGGCTATCATATGCCTAAAACGGAGATTGTATGCAAAAGTTACGACCCCGAGAAGTTGATGTACTAACTTACCCAAATGGGGCCCACATAAATTTTGGCGCTTCATCTCCCAGGGTTAGGTTTTTGGATGTCTAGGGTTTTTGGAATTCCTGTTTATTGTAAAAATGGATTTAGAGCCTCATTGTAATCATCTTCTTGCAAATGTGAGTAGTCGTCACATATCTTCTCATAGATAAACTGCCACCATTCTAGCGAGTCTTTCACTCTGTATTTTTATAGTCACTGTACATTTATTTCATTAATAGAAATTGTGTATTATTGTATCTTTTTGTTTATGGTTTCATATCTAATACATTTATGTTATATTATTGGATATCCACGATATCTCTATGCATTTCTTTATTATATCTCTGCTCTCATTTCATGCCGAAAATAATCTAGATCAGTGATATAAGAGCAAGCTACTCTTGATCATTTTTCAGTGCATGTCCCTAACGAGGTCCAAGTATAGCAAGTTGGGTCTCGATCTTGTCTCTATTGAGGACAATCTCTCTTGCACACCCAAGAAACCCTCAATGGTAGAAGAAAAGAAAAACGATGGAGCAGACGATCCTATCAGTATGTTTCTTTAGCAAGCTCTCACATGACAGAGGGACAAAATGATGGAGAATTTTTCCCACATCCTTCAATGCCTACCGATAGAAACAGACACATCTTCATCAAGCGACCACTTTGGAAGCACCTCACCTTTCAAGGTACAAGTTAATTTTTATATTCCTATATTTGAAGGATATATAGATGCATAAGCCCTAGACAAATGGTTAAATCTTCTAGAAGGTTATTTCTCTGTTCACAATTTTTCTGAAAGAGAAAAGATCACCTTCAGACTCCTTAAAGATTTACCTCATTTCAAACATTGGTGGAAAAATTGCTGGGAGCAAATTTTCATAGAGGAGTTTGGAATGTATGGGGCCGAGCCCACTTGGGATTTTTTTGTGGATGTCGTAAAGAAACAGTATTACCCTGTTGGAAACTATGAGGACTAGTACATGAGATGGACCACATTGCGGAAATAGAGGGGACAAGAAGTTTCAAGGTTCACCAATACCTTCCATACCTTGCGCACCAAGTTGGGTATCAAAGACTCTGAGCGACATTTGGTTCTGAAATATCATGGGGCTCTACACAGATACATCCAAACTAAAATGGATTTTCTGGACATCGCATCACTCAGTTCTGCTTATCGATATGCGGTTAAAATTGAGCAGAAGTTTAAGCACCATAACAAATGGGAGTTAAGATATGAAAATCTGCAACAATGAAAGTATGATAAAGACGAACCTAAAAAACAACTTCCTGAAAACCAGTCTAAGCCACAGGGGTCACGGGAAGATGAAGAAGGACACCGGAAAATGGTGCGATTTCCACAAAATCCCCTGGCACAACACCTATGAATGTTGCTCAATATAGTCATTGGTGGCCGAGATCAAAGACAAGGAATCAAACCCTGATTCAAAATATGATTCTGAAAATATTGGTAAAATACAGATCATCGACGCAGACCCCACTTCTATTGTCGTGACCACAACAATTCAACTAGAAGAACCAACAGATCTTGCAGAGGGGGAGTGCCTTTTTCATTCACAGATGTGGGTGAAGGGGACCTCACTGCACTTTATTGTTGATAGCGGAAGCTAGGAGAACCTCATCTCAACAGAGGTCATCAAACAGTTGGGATTGTCGACAACACTACACCCGCAGCCATACAACATCGGGTGGCTTCTCCAAGGACTAGATCTTTGTGTCAGCCAGCAATGTCGATTGTCATACAACATCCAACCCTTCAAGGATGAGTTATTATGTGATGTTTCCCCACTATATGTCTGTGATGTTCTCTTGGGCCAACCATATATGTGGAAGAACCATGCTATTTATGAGTCTTGACCCCGTAGTGTCATTGTTACTTTGGGGGGTCATCTCTACATAATACTAGAGGTAGTTCTGACTATTGTTCCACCTAAACAGTGCCGCAAGGTAGTATCTCATATTGCAAAATTCAGCTTCTTCACAATCTGTTCAAAAGGGGAACAGAAGGACACTGCAACCACTACAACCTCACCCCAAGCACCTTCTATCCAACAAAAGTAGGTCGAGAAGGTTGTAGAAAAGTGAAAAACTTCCTTTTGCACATTGTCCTCTCATGTAGCTTGACTTGTTGAACTACCTCAACCTCAACAGGTTCGTGACAGACTTCCACAAACTGAGCAACACAACATCTCTAGCAAGGCAAGCAACTCACCAAGATGCAGATTCAACAAACACTTTTCCCTCTCCCCCGAGAACTCAATGCAATGGATGCGATTACTTCCTAAGGAGTTAGGATTGATATAGGTGGATATCGGTTGCCACCCACCTTTTCCAACTGGCTCAAAACAATTTTCTGGCAATTTTGGAAATTTACTATTTTTAGCAGTTTTAACTTCCAGGTCTATTTTGAAGGCCTAAATGAATGTATTTTGATATTGAGTTTCTCAATGATATGTTAAGGCATGATTTATCCCCCAAAATTAATCTCCTCGACGATACCTTTCCAACGGGATATCATACGCCTAAAACGTAGATCATATGCAAAAGTTACGACCCCGAGAAGTTGAAGTACTAACTTACCCAAATGGGGCCCACATGACTTTTGGCACTTCATCTCCTAGGGTTAGGTTTTTTGATGTACAGGGTTTTTGGCATTCCTTTTTATTGTAAAAATTCCTTCATAGCCTCATTGCAATCATCTTCTTGTGAATGCGAGTAGCCATCAAATCTCTTCTCAGAGATAAGCTACCACCATTCTAGCGAGTCTTTCACTTTGTATTTTTACAGTCTTTGTACATTTCTTTCATTAATAGAAATCGTGTATTACTGTACCTCTGTGTTTATGGTTTCATATGTGATACATTTACATTATATTATTGGATATCTGTGATATCTCTGTGCATTTATTTATTATATCTCCACTCTCATTTCATGCCGAAAATAATCTGGATCACTAATCAAGTATTAGATTGGCATATTGCGCACATAAAAAGAAGCACACACATACATTTGTAAAAATGTGATCCATAAAACATAAATATTTAAATATATATATATATCAAAAAGTGTCAGAGTACATCGATGGGTGTGAATTCCTCAAAAATATATATCTGGTATACATCATGGGGCTTATGCCCTCAAAAATATACAAAAAGAGTGCCCTCAGCACATAAGAGGTCCATCCTATCTAAGCACAGGGCCTGTTGGCCCTTCCATAGTGAACAACAACATTTTCCAAATGCCGGAAGAGTTGGACCTAGGTCCATGGAACCCCAACTACATGAGGCTGCATCAATGGAGGGAGATCCTCAATCTCGGCCATGGGAACTGCACGAGTGAGCGCGGTGAGGTTCGGCTCCACTCATCTCAATACTCTCTCAACCTCCCCGACTGGAGGTCCCCCTATGACTGCTGGTCTTGTGGCTACTGCTTGTACTTCCTCTAGTCAAGGACGTTGCCTAGTCCTCGAGAATTCTTCTCGACGCACTGGTCCCACATCTGTACATAACAGATACATAGTTGTGAGATACTCTGATTCACATAACAATGATATATATAAAAAAGAAACTAAAAATTAAATAAATTTAAAAACACACGTACCTATTTCTCCTCGCTCCTCTCTAGGAGGTATGGGCATGTCTGGATCCCTAGAAAATTTGACTCCAGCATAGGGGTGGTCCTCTATCACTAGAATTTGCCATGCCCACCAGTTGAAGAATTTATCATCGAAGGCCTCTATGGTCCTTACTCCCCCTTGTCATGGTAGTAATTTTGCCCACCTAGACATTGCTGGGAAGGAGGCCACATTCCCCCATACTGTCTCTCACGGACTTAGGCTGGTCACCCTCTCAAAGAAGAACAATCACAAAATGATACCAAACGTGAAGTTCTTGTTACTCTACCTTTGACACTCTGTTAGCTACCTCTTCATGCAATCAATCATGGTCGTGCTCCAGTCAAATACTTTTGCATTTAGGCACTGCATTTCACAATACATGTGTGCCTGAGAGGCCTTGTGTAAGGCTGCGGATCTAGTGACCCACCCAATAAGAAAAACAATCACCTTCAGTGATAGGTTGGTGATCTTGTGGATGGGCAATTGAGAATCTACTTTCTCAGTGTCAGCCTCTCAATGCATTTTGATGAGTTTGATGATGTTGAGGGGCCTAGGGTAAATGTACGTAGGTTGACTGGTCCCCCTCTCCTTGAGAGGTCAGTCAAAAAATATATGTCCTCAGTCATTGGTGTTATCACTGAAATTTTGTCCGCAAATGGTTATAGGAATACAACATCTCCAAACACCTATTAATGCACCTGCAACACCAAGAAATCATTTTCCAAGAGGCAAAAACTATACAACTGGTCAAAAAATTGACATGCGTTAAAACACTAAAGGAAGTGTGTGCACATGCATAGGCCAAAGAATCCAAAAGAGCGCACATGTTCCCGATGCACAATTGTGTATGATAAAATCCACACACTCCTGTGAATGACAAATTTACGGTTCTTGTCGGCCCCTCACCCATTTCTGGACCACCTCCCAACTTGATTTTACCCTCAAATCTAAGCTAAATCAGAGTCGGGGGCTGGTTAAAGACCTAAGGGTGCCCTAAAGAGCCCCTTGTTCACACTAAAGACCGGTTGGATATTACCTCAAAGGGAAGTTATAAAAGGATGCCATGGGTGCACTTAGAATTCAAGAATCTCATTATATTGTTATGCTGCCTCTATTCTCCTACAAGAAACCTATTTTGTTCTTGGAGCATACTAGCATCATCTCATTAAGCTATTCACCTCACCTCTTGAGGGAATAAGCTTGGACTTCTTCATCATTTTCTTTCTAGTTTACCATTTGTAAGAAGAGATCTCACATAGGGGATTCAAGATCCCTCCCAAGGAGGAAGATGGGATCCATAAGTCCCCCTTTCTCTACGATGTTTGCCCATTAATATACTTCTCCATTGATGGCATCATTGTTGGTCAATTGTTCGATTGATTTTGTTTCTAATTTCCTCATGCATTTTAGTTTTATTTCTTTAGTTATTTATTTAGTTGTTGTTAACTTGGTTGTTTGTTTATTTCGTGTGATTGAGTCATTTGATTCATACACTAACCTCTGTCTTGTCTAGTAGGCCCAACTGGACTTTCAAGTGCCCTTGTTTTGCTCATTGGAGTGATGAAAAGGACACAATAGATTGGTGACCATACTGGGGATAAAGGATCATAACCAGCCTAACCCTACCTGCAAAGAGCTGAATTTCGAGCTAGAAGAGGAGAATTCCACTTAAAAATTCCCCCCCAAACACGTATCAGAACGTGCGCAGGTTTTCCAATCCACAGACACACCTTTCGAGCATTGTGTTCCCACATCGCTTTTGTTCTCTGTGCATTCTATGCACAATGCACCCAAAGGTTTTCTGTTCGCTGCGCCTTCTGCACATTGTGCACCCACTGCACCTCTGTCTGAACTGTAACCTGTGCATCTGTCTAGAGAGTTGAAATTGAAAGATTTTATTTTTATTTTTTGAAGGCCCCTAGCCTTCAAAATCTCGTTGTTATACAATTTGTAAATTCATCACACTTAGATTCCCTTCCCACATGAAGGGTTAGTCAAAACATAGGCACTTAGGGGCTTAAAAGGAACCATATTTCTCCTCTTTTTCTTTGAGTTGCCTCATGGATGGCTTGTTTTGATTGTAAAAGATAACTTAAGATCATTTACTATCACATATATAAACACTTACATTGGGACCAGTAATCAAACTTCAATCATTGAGTATGCTCTTCTCTCGGACCATAGAGAAATCTTGAGAATCAGAAAAGAGATTGAGGGAAGATTTCATCTCCCTTAACAAAATATTTAGGAGAGGACAAATCCCCCTATGGCTCCTCTTAGTTTATTTTTCAAAACATCTTAAATTTGTAAGGGCCCATACATGCCCACATGTTGAAAAGTTAGGATAGGTTTTGAAGCTACTTTCTTAGTTTACATCACTAGGGGAGTTTAAAGATTATTGTAATGGGCCCATACATGCCCACATGCTTACAATATAGGATAGTTTTTCAAAAATATTTCTTAGATTAAATCACATTAGGGAGTTTAAAGGATTGGTAAGGACCCATATGTCCACATGCTAGTTCTTTCAAGACTTTAAAATTCTGCAAGGTTGTACGAATGACATCTAGTAAGATAGGTAATCAAGATTTGTAAGGACCATAGGAAGTCCACATGTTGTAAGGTGACACCTAACCTATTAAAAATTTGGCACATTTGTTCATTTTCTCACACACAAAGTCATTACTGACTCACATAATTTCATCTCGAATTGTGGAGGTTGAAGTATGTTTCCTCCAAAGGGATTCTGAAATGTCCCACTATTTCTTGAAGGAATTATTCACACCCATTTAATTCAAACAATATTGGTTCACACCCCCAATCTCCCAAACAACCACATCTAAATGTTTTCTAAAAACTCACTAAATCTTCCTCCATAAGAGGTGCCAAGAGAAATTTTTTAGTCTAGGTAGAATATCAGGGGTAGGCATCCAAGTAACCCCCCATTATCTAGTTCTCACATATTCAAAAACTAGAAGTTGACGAATAGGGAACTTTTAAATCCTCCAAGTCAAGTGTTTCTAACACCATAAGGCAGGGAGATACCCATGAAGGGTCGAAGGTTGAGGTCTGGTTGTTCTGTGCATCCCCCCTTGAGGCACCCACCTCTTGGAAGGGATCTAGCTTGTGACCCATTTCTGAGGCCAAAAATATAATTGTCGCACTTTGACCGAGGTACCTAGTGACCAAAATTTAGGACATCTACCCAGGAGGAAATTGTGGGCTGCATTTGCACCTTGATCATCTTTTGTGTGGCTATTGGGAAATATTGTCCTCTACCCCTCATTATAAATGATTGTTTCATCCTTAACTAGTTCCTCTTTCGGTGGCTTCAGAGCTTATTGTTGAGTGCTATTGGAAGGTCCAGTGCTATTTGAGAGGAAGGACGTTACATATTTTTAAGACACGGGCATTTGTTTTCTTTGTTCTCCCACGCAGACAAAATCCACCTACCCACATGTATGGTTCTTTTCAATTGATTTATGTATGATTCTCTTTTGATTACATGCGATTGTGAGATATATTGTGAAGGTCCATATTATACAAGTCTCTTGTTCATTTACTTCCCTCATCACCATTTTTCACACATTCCACTTTGCTAGTCAGACATCATAGGGGACCCACAGAGTCCCCATTGTTCTAGACACTTGCAAAGTCTCCCTCCTATCCTAGGAGGATTCCCTAGTTTCACCAACTCACCAACTCAACCATCTCACACCACTGTGAGTGCTACCATTTTGGGATCATCTTTACTTGGTTCCACTTTACTTGGTTCCACTTCCCAAGGTCATCAATCCACTAGCTCTCCTTCGCAAGGAGGCGGAGGGTACACTTCTTCCCAAGGGAGAAGTACACCCCCACCAAACCCCCCTCAAGGGTCAGGTCCACTACCTTCTCACACCATGGCTGGAACTAATCCTCCACCACCACTCCACATGCCGTGTTTGACCTCCCTCAACCTACCGGATCTGAGTAAGCTCATGAATGATCCTATATTTCATGACTCCACATGGCTTGCAATGCCTACTAAACTACCTTCAAAAATTCCCAAGTTTAAAGGAAAGGTGGGAGAAGATCCCACCAACCATATCATGACATTCCACTTATGGTGCTCTTCAAACAAAATCATGGATGACTCCATCTGATTAAGGTTATTTCATCGCACACTCACAGGTCCATCAACCAAATGGTATGTGGAAAAAAAATCAAGGTCCCATGTGACTTTTGAATCCTTGGCCAAAACATTTTTTACCTTCTTTCAACTACCAGTTCACCATGAAAATGGTCTAGAACTACTCTTTGAGTTTAAATAGACCTCAACCACACATATCACTGACCAAATTCATGAATGGTTTCAGGGATGTAGTTTATGCAAAGCAGAAACAACCAAAGAACAATGCCTCAATTGGTTTCTCAAATCACTCGTCCATCTCCTTGCCAAAGATGTGGCCTCCACCTTCCCCCAAACTGAAGAGGCATTCATTAGCAAGGATCAACAATATGACCTCATTTATGCACAGTCAAGATACTTATACATAGTACTACCTAAATCCCCAAGACCCGTACCATTCGGCTAGGACAAACCTGGGATGTCTCACTCAGCAAATGGATTGATTGGTACCACAACACACCATAATGCATAGATCCAACCACCACCTATGTATGGTACACCCCAATATCCATCGANCCCCCCCTTATCAACAACCATGCCTTGTTGTCCTCCCTCCACCCATGAGTGGACCCTCGCTAACACCCATGATGCGCCCCACTGTTCAACCAATTTCTGGTACCCCCTCTACCTCAGCTTATACCCTGAGCACTAGTGAAAGCGCTACGCCTTCCTATATACCCTATGGATCATTGCCACCAAATAATCTGTATTTTCCATTTCTTGGTCCTCCACATCCCATTTCTCCTCCACAAGGACACCACACACTGGGGTCACTTTGTTCATCCCTCTCCCATTCAACAATTTCAAAATTTTGAACAACTGAATACGACAAATCTTGCCCATCAGCTAAATAATGCCAGAAATAAAGAAAAAAATTGAAACAACAATAACCTAGGACCAAGGGGAAATAACCCCCAACAAAACCAACCTAATGGGGGAAACCGGAACTAGGGTAACCAGAACCCCCACAGGGGCAATAACAATCAACCATGACAAGGGAAGAGAAAAAATCTTCGGACTAACTTCC
>JASDQU010680938.1:11837-25879 GCA_032191745.1 Picea mariana | reverse complement strand
AAAGAAAAAAATTGAAACAACAATAACCTAGGACCAAGGGGAAATAACCCCCAACAAAACCAACCTAATGGGGGAAACCGGAACTAGGGTAACCAGAACCCCCACAGGGGCAATAACAATCAACCATGACAAGGGAAGAGAAAAAATCTTCGGACTAACTTCCCTTGTGCTATATGTGGTGAGTATGGACATTATACTCATCATTTCTCCCAAATTCTTGATCTCCAATGGATGAGGGAATCCATGAACTCACAGGGCCCTTTGGCACCACCTACCCCTCAGCAGGCCCCACAATAATATTTGCAACCACCACCTCCTGTTTTTTTGAAAAACCCCATACCATACCAAGGTGTTATGAAAATCCAACAAGTGATCAACCCTGCCCCACCACAAATGGGGAAATATCCAAACATGGGTACCACTCAACCTGGGAATCCAGTTGATCGTAGTGTCCTCCTCACCAGTGAGGAAATTCTTCTGCAAACCCGCAACCATCAATATGATATGCCTCTTGACTCTACCCCAACCACCTCATAAACACTGCTAGCTACTATAGGACAACCATTTATTATTCCACGTCCTAACGCGAAACCTATTACTCGCATACCAAATATGCCTTTATGATGGAATGTGAATAACCCTCATGCTAGGGCTGCTCATAATTATAGTTTTGTTCATGAATTATCCCAGTCTCCCGCAACCATGTCTGTATTGGAGGTCCTCCAAACCTGTCCATCACAGTGAAAATCCTTATTTTCTACCTTGGGGGCAGTCGACCCAACTGACACGCAACTGATCACATTTGATTCAGATAGCGGAGAACCACGTCTTCCTACCCAAGTAGCCTTCGAGATACCAGTTACGAGCTGGAACACCATAATTTATCGGTATATCATTGATGAAGGTTCATCCATAGGCATCATGTCTAAACATGTATGGAAGAAAATTGGCTCCCCTGAGCTAGTACCCTCTTCCATCACCCTTCGAGCTTACGATGGTCAACCAACATCTTCCACAGGGTTTTGTCAAAATGTCCCCATAGAACTTGGGGGAAAAACCATCCTCATTGACATTGAAGTTATTAATGCCCATCTTGATTAAAATATCTTGTTCGGATGCAACTACATGTATGCTATGAAGGCGGTTGCCTCTTCTGTGTTTCGTACAATGATGTTCCCCCATAATGGGAAGATCATCACCATCGACCAACTTACACATTATGAGCCTAACCATTCCACCAACATCGATAACATCCTCCCCCTTGTCTGTGTTATCTCGGATGATTTTCCAGTTGTCAACATTGGCCTTGGATTATTCCAAGACCCATCCATGTTGGGCACTTATTAGGGAGCGCCACTGTTCCTAAACCCATCTTTTTCAGCACAAGTGTGTGTAGTTTCCTCTAAAGGAAAAGACATTGAAGACAAAAATCCTATAACTGAGTCCCCTCCCCATATCCAAGTTCCACCAGTTGAAGAAATACTACCTCAAGAGTTCCATGAGAGTGCCACCACACCACTTATCACAGATCTTCCCCCCCTCCAAAGAAAAATCCTTGTTTGGGAGACAATCCCCTGGGCCATTACCCAAATTCCCTTTTTCTACCCCACACCTGGAGTCGAAGCATTTTAGGTAGCCACAACAATTACCCTTTCGAACATGGTACTCGCCATCCTTGTATGGTATATACATCCACCTGGGATGGTTCCTCAACCATCCCTCCCTTAGTCAGAGGGAATCCTGATGTAGATCCCAGTACTAACTCTAGCCACGCCACCCTCACCCCCAATCACCAACACCACTGCTACGGCTGGGGGGATACGGAGGAAGAAAGAGCACATCGCTCCACTACCTCCCCAAGTTCAACTCCCTTGTGCCTTATGTGAAAGAAAAGGACACCCCACTCACAAATGTTCTTCTTTTCCCGAGCTACATAGTTTTATCCAGCTTCCTCAAGCACCCCTTTTGCTTGCCACTCCACCAAGTACATCCCCTGCTACTACAGATTCATCAACCAGACACAAAAAAAATATATGAACCAATTTTGCATGTTCCATATGCGCAGAATATGGACATTACACTCATCATTGCCCATCTATCCCATATGTCCACCACACATTAGCCACGAAACGCCACACATATCTGCCTAATATTCCTCCAACACTCCATACCAATGCTCCCATGAGTGTAATTCATTATATTTATTCATCATTCCTCGAGTAAAGGGGAGGTCCATGTCCTCCCACCAAACTACCGCCCGATCTCCCATAGTGTCGGTGCAACTGGGATGGAATTACAGACCCACCGTCCATATCTAAGACCTTTTCCCCACTTTCATTTTTTGGTACAGGAGCCCATAAGATCCATTTTCCGAACCATTTTCAGCCACTTACACAGTCATTTCCCTTGGGTTATCATTTTCACTTTTCCCCAGTAGAGCATCTTTCCATGACACACTCAGGTACGCCTGCTCATGTTCAAAATTATCAAATAATTGTTATATGTTCTTTATCTTCAGATATTGTTCACCTTGAGTATTTGGTTTTAATGTGTGCTGGTACTTGGTCATCACAAACCAGCACCACCCCTTCAGGTATATGATCGACACTGGCATGTAATAATTCCCTCTGAATATCAATTACATCTCCTAGTCACACCCTCCAACATTTTCCTATAGGATCCTCACATACCGGCTCTACAGTACTGTCACCTCCATTGCATTTCGGTATTGTCACCTGGTAGCACTCTCCCCCACATGGATTTTCCCATTCATAGTCCCCCTTGGAACTTTGACACTCATGCTACTTTCACCCCCTAAGTATGGGAGTCCCAATAGTCTTACACATTTCTGAGAATCAACCACATACTCCTTCTCCTCATTTTTCTAGATTTCCCAATGGACTCCCAGGTTATCTCATCATGGTTATATTTTGACTATGCCTTTGCAATATCATTAAACTTCCATTTCATCCACAATCATTTTTCCCATCTACAGATTTTTCTCCATTCATTTACCTCATACAAAAACACACCCATGGGGCCCCCACCCTCCACCTATTCTCCACGCAACTTGCACCCTCACAGGACAATCCATCTTGCACTGGGGCACTCGTTTCTGTATCTGTACACTCATCCCAAATTATTCTTTATTCATTTGGTCATTGTAAAAAGCCTTTGCTTCCAGCATTTACATAGCTTTTTGTTGTCTCCTTTGGCAACCTTCTTTTTTGGAAAAGAAACCCATGTCTCCCTTGGTTTTGGAGTTCACTATCTTCTACTCCTATTTACATCATCCATAAACCTCGATTATCCCACAATCCATGTACCCCTGATCTCTGAGTTTTTCCACCTTGTCACACCTCTGGCACAATTTAACGCACATCTAGTTGTCCCCCTGATGCTAGATCTAGTTTCACGGTTGTTGCCACTTATCCTTCACATATATCCCCAACCAAGAGCAGTATTGCATCTCACTGCATTTTGACTTCGTCCATGTTCCTTATTAGTTTATGATCTTATCGAGTAGATTTCATGAAGCCCTTTTTCTTCTTGGAGTCACGTCTCCCTTTTTGTTGACATCAACATAATTTCCAGAAGGGAAACAATATCTTGACTCTCATTCCTTTTACAATGAGGAGTATCGGAAGACATAGAGATAACCATCATTGCTCTCTATTGTCATTGACCCCATTAACATTCGACTTCAACACAATCTCATGTTACGGTGGGTCTTACTTTGTGATTATTGTAGCTGTTTTATACTATCCGAAGACCTCTAAATTTGCTAGTCCATCAATGCCTATGAGTCATTGACACTTCCTACAGTCGTCCTTGCCTTTGTTCAAAGTATGTTCACCATCCAATTTGTCATCCATCATTATCAAACTACCCCGGAGGGCGCTACAGTTATCTACATCAGCATACAACTTTAGTTACTATCCTACATATTTTGAGTTACATGATACAAGCATGGGGCATGCATGCCTCGTTTGTATAAATAATTTCTTTTTATGACCTAAAGAAAGGTTTGGTCCCATAGTTTCCCCTCTCCCTCCAATGTATTTCTCTTGTAGTTCCTCTCAACACTCTTTCTTACAATGATATGCTCAGTAGAAGAAACATTGATGTATTTCGGCTCTACGTATGGTCCTAACCTCACACATTAGGGGGCATATGTTATCACTGAAATTTCGTCCGCAAATGGTTACATGAATACAACATCTCCAAACACCTATTAATGCACCTGAAACACCAAGAAATCATTTTCCAAGAGGCAAAAACTATACAACTGGTCAAAAAATTGACATGCGCTAAAACACTAAAGGAAGCACGCACATGTGCACAAGCCAAAGAAGCCAGAAGAGCGCACATGCGCCAGATGCGCGATTGTGTATAGTAAAATTCATGCACTCCTGTGAACGACACATTTATGGTTCTTTTCAGCCCTTCACCCACTTATGGACCAGCTCCCAACTTGATTTGACCCTCAAATCTGAGCTGAATCCAAGTGGGGGGTTGGTCAAAGACCTAAGGGTGCCCTAAAGAGCCCCTTGTTCACACGAAAGACTGGTTGGATATTACCTGAAAGGGAAGCTATAAAAGGATTCCATAGGTGCACTTAGAATTCAAGAATCTCGTTGTATTGTTATGCTGCCTCTATTCTCCTACAAGAAACCTCTTTTCTTCTTGGAGCATACTAGCATCATCTCATTAAGCTATTCACCTCACCTCTTTAGGGAATAAGCTTGGATTTCTTCACCATTTTCTTTCTAGTTTACCATTTCTAAGAAGATCTCTCACATAGGGGATTGAAGAGCCCTCCCAAGGAGGAAGAGGGGATCCATAAGTCCCCCTTTCTCTATGGTTTTTGCCCATTAATATACTTCTCCATTGATGGCATGATTATTGGTCAATTGTTTGATTGATTTTGGTTCTAATTTCCTCATGCATTTTAGTTTTATTTCTTTAGTTTTTGCTATCTTAGTTGTTTGTTTATTTCATGTGATTGAGTCATTTGATTCATACACTAACCTCTATCTTGTCTAGCAGGCCCAACTAGACTTGCAAGTGCCCTTCTTTTTCTCATTGGAGTGACGAAAAAGACACGACAATTGGAGTCAATGACTGCCCCTCAAGCATAAACGCCTCTATGTCAGGGTGCCAATAATCCACCAAGGCATTTAGTAGCATGGTTTGTGCCCTCATCAGTGGAAACTAGTAAAAATTCCATAACCCACATTGTTTCAATGTGGCGATAGCAGCAGGGTCATCATCGACCAAGATATCGATCTCCTCATGCTCCCTTTCCCCCTAGTGGACATACATCCTTTTACATGACAAATTCAAGGGGGATTTAACTCTTGCATATTTTATTTTTCAATTGTTTTGAGGGTGTACACGGGATTTTTTGGACAAAGTCACGTATATTGGCACAGGGGCAGACCCGAGGTTCAACGCTTCAACAATGCACCAACAAAATGCTAACTACCGACCCTTTCAGCAACACCTGTGAAATAGATGACTCTCAACTAAGGTAGAGGCAGGGGGTTGTAGGACTGAAGTGTCTACAACCTAGCTGGGACACAGATTTGTGATCACAATACTTAACAAAGAAATTAGCAGCTATCATTCATTAGTCTTTAACCCTTGTTCACATCGTAGGTAAAAACCTTAATTACAGAACAACGTAGTATTTAACAAGATCTAACACATCCAAGCACTTAGCACATAGAAATAGATCATATCCAACATTCATTCATGATATTAAGCACTAAGATACCACATCAGATGCATATAACATACATAAAGATTACAAACCTAAGCATAAATCACATCAATCGCACAAAGAAATCATAACACAGGATATACGTGGTTCACCCCCAGTGTGGGGCTACGTCCACCAACTTTTCTCCTCTTTTATTATTTTCTTTCAATCTTCTTACATACACAGAGCCAGAAGACCAAATCCGCATAGGACAGGATATCTGTGCACACCTCACTAGATATTCCTTCCCTGAGTTAGATCTAAGCACCAAGACCTTACACAGTCCATGCACAAAGCACTGACAAAACACTTTCACTTAGCTCTGCAAGCCTTAACACAGTCTTGGCACAAATCCAACCAGTCATGCACTAAGCTAATTTAATCACATAGATCCAACTACTACTTCTTACATCACTTAGATATCTATTTATATATTGCAAATGGGGCCTAAGCATGGGTAAACCCATGGGATGACATCCCATACCCGTTACATGAACCCTAAACCCAAAAATACTGCAAAAGGGGGCGAGATCCTGCGATCTCCACTTCACATGGCGCTCCATCTTCGAACAACCTGTCAAAGTCCCAAAAATGGTTAAACATGACCAAGGTTCTATAAAAATTGGTCGAGGGCCAACATGCCCCCAACACTCAGCTGTGACTAGTCCCAAGTCACTCTAATCTGGGTAATTCTGCTTTGAAGGCCTCGATCTTGGCTTGATTTGCCTCGATCTATTGTTTCGCCAGAGCCTCCTGCTCGACGAACTCCTGAATGACCTCGATGACAGGTCATTCCAAGCAATGTTCCACTTTGGTGACCACTTGTTCCATCTATGCACCTTGTCCCTTGATCTCATCAAAATGTGTGCAGGCTTCGTCCTTCACTGGCTGGATTCTTTGGTTCACTTCCATGACTTTACTCTTGATGGCATGGACCTTTTGTTGAACTGTGCACTGTTCTTGTGACCTTTTCATATTCTCAATTGTTGAAAGTGGTTTTAGCTACGCTTTCACTATCGATGATTGTTTCTTTTCCTCTTGGAGTTGTGATTCTAATGTCCTTAGTTCTAGGTCCTCTGAAAAGTGCTCATAAGTCTACGCACTTCAACTACTGAGTTGCTTGCATTATAAGGCCAATGCCTTGAATCTTTTCACTGCGCTCCTGACAGTTTCTTCACTTTGATCTCTCACTTCTGGTGGAGTGCTCAAGACTACTTGTATTTTGAGTTCTACTATTCTTTCTTGGAGTTGTTGGATAGCTTCAGTGAGCTTCCCCACTTGGCTCTCAGTTGTTTCCTCTTCCATCTATGCCAAGCCTGACACAGAGAGAAGTGCTCTAGTAAATGATTCTTTCACTCCCATCTGATCCATGAGATACTGTTGTTTTTCCTTCTGGATCCGTGTTCTATCCTCTACAAACTTCGCTTGGGGGTCATATTTCTCTTGCTACGCAACCCAACATTGCTCTAGGGCTTCCTCCTTTGCTTGATTCAATGCCTCTGTGGCCTGTTCATTTTTTTCCTGGACCCAACGAAGGTGAGCCTCTATACTTGGACAGGCTCATCTCCTACTTCTATGTCCCCTGTTGACAACGACACAATAGATACTATGCGGCTTGAATAAAGAGCTTGTTGTACCCCTTTGAGCTCCATCTCGACCCTGTCAAACATTGTCTCCTGTTTGGCTTCACTTTGCTGCAAAATGTCCTCAGAATTATCTGATACAATGAGAATGATGAGGTCAATATCATCCACCGTAAGTACAGTCTGTAACTAGGGCTTATTTTCTTTTGACTTCTTCCGCGTTGAAGGTTTCTTTGGGGAACCCTTTCTTTTCTTATATGTCTCAGTCTCCATAAGGGGATATTTAGGTGGTGTCACTTCATCTTGTTCCTGATTTTCTTCTTCCCCTTCATCTTCTTCTTTGTCTACTTCGTCACCTCCTCCTCCTTCAGGGGAATCTGGTGTAGTTTCCTTTGATGCGTTGTTCAGTTCCTGTACCCCTTCCTTATTTTTCTTCCTGCTACTGCTGGGTGCATCATATTCTTCTCGAGTGACTACAGGACTTCCGATGAGATTGGGGTTAGAGATTTTTGTCTGTTCAACTGGTACAAGGAATTCTACAGGTCATTCCTTGGTTATTTCTTCCATATCTTCCTCGGTGAGTTTGTAATAGGACTAGAGCTCTTCCTTATGTTCATCCCCGCACGCAGTGATGTAAATGAAATGCCTATCTGCATGGAAATTTTTTATTAGCCTGAACCTATGAAGTGTATTCAGTGTCATGTGAGGGAAGGATTCAATGGCCCTCTTCAGCTACAAGTAATAGGTGTGGAACACCGCATTGGATTGCCATTGCTTCACCATGTCACTTGAATACTAGAGGGTAGTGAACTTCGCGGCCAGTGGTTCGGATGACTCAATTTCAGGGAAGGTTGATCCTTCTGACATCTCCCAAGTGATGAAGGAAATGAGAATCAACAACCAGCTGAAGTGAAACTCACAACCCTGGTCTTGTGCTTTGCAGAAATCTTTCTCCAACTGGTTGACAAGGTAGCTCACCTAGTTCATTCTCATCCCTTCAACACATTTTCCTGCGAGGTCGACGACGAACACCGTAACTTGCGTTGGTATTTTCTTCCTGATGAGCTTAGCAGTGATCAACTGGAAAGCTAGGTGAATTGCACCATTTTGGATGGAGGCTACCTTGTAGCCCCACTTCCCCTTCTCCAGATCACCATAGGTGTCTTTTATGCGTCGTTCCAGGGTGCGATCTGCAACTTTCCCTGGGTAAAAATTCTGAGGGTCTGGTCCTAGCATGCTCAATCTAGTGATCCAGTGGATCAATGTTGGATATACTGTGATGCGCCTATCCAACTACATGTAACCACCATGGTTGCATGACAAGAGGATTTTAACGCACGCATTAACCTCCTGATGTATGTCGAAGTGTGGTATCTTCATCACATTGAGGATTTTTGATCTTGTGATGTCCATGGTCCATGGATGGGGGATTATCTTCGACTTATTCCTTCTTGTCTTGGTCAAGTACTTGTGTGGTACAAGCATTCCATAATTCTTGTGGTCTCCTAAGTTTAAGTCACTGATCTTTAGCGTCAGGATGTGTCCTAACTATGGTCCAACTGCGCATATCCCTTTTAGGAGGTACGTAGTGATCAATGTATAGTCAAAGTCCCTCAAGATGTTCTCACAACTAACCACACCAGCTAGAGGCAGGATGTATTCAGGTAGGAGCGATGGGATGAGCTTTTTATTCACCAAGTCATCGCGATGCTTGCTTATTTTCTCTATCACAATTCGAGAGGGCCCAGATCGACGTCCAGTCGATGGGGATGCTTGCACTCCTCTCGTCGATGAGGCATGTGCTCCTGTAGACATGAAATTCTCATCCATGAGGTCTATGAGGATTTCTTCGATGGATTTCTCTACTTCGCTAAGGTTTCCCAACATACACGCTCGAGATCAGATATCTCGGGTAGGTGGAAAAACTCTCAAGGTAAGCAGAACAGGTGGCAAGTTTACAATAAGAACTGTGCAAAAGCAATTAGTTCTCTGCAGGCTCGGATAATCACAATTTACAAAATTGGCCCCGGTGAGACATTTGACGGGTTAAATAGCTAACATCGTAACAGACTCCTCCAATGGGAATGAATGCCTCAATCAATGAGATTACATCCATTATGGCGTGGTCCCAATGGTCCAATGGCAATATTTCCGGCAATAACTGCGTTTTTAGCCATTTTTGGGTGTCATTATAACGGTTGGGATGCCTCCAATGGTCATATTGCTTTGTCATGGCGAACTGCTAGTCTGTGTTGTTCTGCTATTCTGATGAGGTTCAAGTTCTGCAAACCTTCCTTCTGCGAAGTCCTCTCAGGAACCTCCTGCAATTTTTCTAGCTTTGCTTTCTTTTTACTGACCTTTCTTACTTTCTTTCCTATGATATGTGTCTTTGGATTCCTCTTTCCATTATTGTTCTTATATCCTCTTGGCATAGTAGCTTTGCACTGTTGAGGATCTTTCACAGGGTTTGAGGATAATACTTCTTCTCTTACTGTTTTTGGAGTAGGTGCTCTTCTCTCCTGCATGGATAGGTTCTTTAAGCCTTCTTGCATTCTTTCATCTTCAACAGCCAGGTCTTTGGTCCTCAGTTGCTTCGACTTGTCCTCATGTTCTTCTATTAAGCACGTTATTATCCTATCCATGAAATCCCTTAATTCTTGCTTTTTCAGTTCTATAGCTTCCCTTTCTTCTTTCCTTTGGATCTGGTCTCTCTCAATCCAAGTCCTTCCTAACAAAAGTGAAAAAGGAGCATTGTTCTAAGAAAACTTAATGACCTCAAATTCTTCTTATGTAGATGTTCCATGAACACTCATAGGTACATGAGTAAGTCTTCCACATAGGGTTATCATCTTTCCTTTAAAAAATCCTATTCCTCCCAATGAAGGAATCATAACAGGGTTTCCCAAAATTTCCCAAGTACTTTCTGGCATAATGTTCACCTGTGTTTCTACATCCAATACACAGTCTATGTCAAAGTCTCCTATTCTTTTTATAATGCACTCTTTCTCTTTTAATATCTCTGATAAACTGATGTCTCTGTGATTATTATGTGTTTCTTTCATCTACAATAATATAGCCTTTGATTCTTTCTGGTTCTTTAGAACATTCTTAGTCTCTTGACCTTCCTCTTGGTTTTCTTGTCTCATGTTCATCTTCTCAACTATAACAATCATTCTAGGGAAATCCAAAACTTCATGTCCAGTAGCTTTACAAGAAAGGAAAATAGGACCTCGACCAGGGATTTCCTTAGCAAGATGTCTTGGTCTTCTGCAACTATAACAAAGAGTCAATTCTCTCTTTCTCTTAAACAGTCCCCAACCTTTCCTATACTGTGCACTGGGATCATAGTGATGGACCTGCAAAAAATTCTTTCTAGGATCCTGCATCCACTTGTTAGTCCAAAAATTATTTCTATGCATAGGAATAACATATCTTTCACTATTTTTGTCAGATCTATTCATATCATGTCTTCTTTCTTCAAGTTGTGCCCTAGTTTTCAGACTAGGACAAAATCTGTCAAACATACCTAGATCCATTCTTTAAAAAAAAAAATTCCACTTATCTTACCTTTATCAGAGCACAAAGCTTTGAGATCTTACCTCTTTTCTTCAAATTAGACTTCTTTTCTTAGCATAGAGATTCACAAGTCAAGTAGAGTACTATGCACTAGGGCAACAGATCTATGCAAAAAGATTTCTCTTTTCTTCAGTTCCCAGCAATCACAGTTTTAGATCCCAGCAATGGAATCATTCGTTGACACAGGGGCAGACCCGGGGTTCAACGCTTCAACAATGCACCAACAAAAACCTAACTACCGACCCTTTCAGCAAAACATGCGAAGCATATGAAGTCTCACCCGAGGTAGAGGTAGGGGAGATTATAGGACTCAAATGTGTACAACCTACCTGGGACACATATATGTGATCACAATGCTTAAAAAAGAACTTAGCAGTTATCATTCATTAGTCTTTAACCCTTGTTCACATCGCAGGCAAAAACCCTAATTATAGAACAATGCAGTATTCAACAAGATCTAACACATCCAAGCACTTAGCACATAGAAATAGATCATATCCAACATTCATTCATGATATTAAGCACTAAGCTACCACATCAGATGCATCTAACATACATAAATATTACGACACTAAGCATAAATCACATCAATCGCACAAAGCAACCATAACACAATATATACGTGGTTCACCCCCAGCATGGGGCTATGTCCACCAACTCTTCTCCTCTTTTATTATCTTCTTTCTATCTTCTTACATGCACAGAGCCATAAGACCAACTTTGCATAGGACAGGACATCTACGCGCACCTCGCCAGATCCTTCTTCCCTGAGTTAGATCTAAGCACCAAGCCCTTACACAATCTATGCACAAAGCACTTACAAAACTCTTGCACTTATCTTTGCAAGCCTTAACACAGTCTTGGCACAAAGCCAACCAGTCATGCACTAAGCTAATTCAATCACATAGATCCAACTAATACTTCCTACATCGCCTAGACATCTATTTATACATTACAAATGGGACCTAAGCATGGGTAAACCCATGGGCCGATATCCCATACCCATTACATGAATCCTAAACCCAAAAAGCTTGCAAAAGGGGTAAAGCGCCAGACAAAGTGGAGATCCCACGATCTCCGCTTTGCCTGGCACTCCGTCTTCGACCAGCCTGTCGAAGTCCCAAAAATGGTCAAACATGACTAAGGTTCTCCAAAATTTGGTCGAGGGCCAACAACGTACATCCGCAGGCAGACAGTTTTATGCCCGTAGATGTATGAAGTATGTCCTTTGACAACCCACGTACATGTAGGGATGCCCGTTTTTAGGAGGGATCGCCCCCTCAAAAACTAAAAACTATGAAAAATTGAAGTATTGATTTGCAAGAGGTACAAGTTTATAATTACTTGGCCTGAGCGAAAGTTTGTTTCATCCTCTGAAGCTCCCATAATCAACTCTTTTAGAAAAGGAGTCTTTTTTACCTTCTCATTAGTTTTCAAATTGCAATGGTGAAAATGAGCTGTCAACTTCTATTTATAGACTTTTTTGGCCCCTTTTGCCACTTTTTTGAATGCTTTTGTCATTTTTTTCTGGATTGAAAATCATTTAATGTGGTTCTTGAATTTCTTATTGGATGTTACAATGCACTTCACTTTTGGTTTGGTAACTTTTTTGGGAGATGGGTCAGTTTTTGAAGGTCCTTTGATAAAAGTCGTTTTTCCAAATTTTTGCATATAAGTTAGGATTCCACCTCCACTTTCTAAATCTCATTGTCTTTTCTTCTTTTCCATAGGATCCATCCCACCGAAGTGCAACACAAAACCATATTTTTTGTTAGAAGTGTCTTGATTAGGTGGTAGAGCCTACCTTTACATGGATGCCTTAGATAGATCCTTGTTGCATTTTGGTGTCCATGCTATCTCTAATGACTTTAGGCTCGAGAGTCATTGTTAGTCCTGTCATGATTATGATATTGGGAATCATACATATGATGCATCATCACTCTTTGCCTCACCCTCAGGACTCCCAAAAATGAGCATACTTTGTTGTCTTTCAAGCTCGCTTTGAAATCCGAAAGCAACATCCGACGAGACTACATTTATGATTTTCAATATTGTCTGGAATAACTGAGAAAAGTAACCTCTTGGAGTATTCTTTAATCCCTTTTGAGATTCTCTAAACATGAAAAGATTTCTGAATGATCTTGTTGTCCTTCACGCTTGCCAAACTAAAACTTGAAGGCACATCTGCCTGGCGGTAGTTTACCCCTTTTCGGTCCGGATGGTCAATTGTACGAACAAAGGTATACTCTAGGAAATTTGGTTCACTAGAAGAGTTGTTGGCCCTTGGTTATGGAAGGAAGCAAAGTAAAAGGAAGAAAAGGTAAAAAGCGAGCTTCATAGGAGACACAGTGGCTTTCACTGGTTCGAACTGAGAAGAAGAGCAGAAAAGATGGAGTGAAGTGCGGAAAATTAAGTCATTGGATGAGGAGATCAAGGATGATAGATCAACAAGGAACATGGATCGAGGATGACTCAGAAAGTGGAAAAAGCCACTGTTGGATGCTTTGGAGCATCGTGTGAGAAGGAAGGAAAGACAGGCTGGCGAAGCCCGAAAAAAGTGGGTCAAGTTGACCTAGGGTTTTAGATACCTAGGGTTTTGGCACCTAGGTTTCGGCCTAAGGTTGTTGGTGAGTGATTGTAATGTATAAATAAAGGTCAAGAGGACGTGGGTCGAGTTGGTCATGTTATGTTGGTCAGTGAGTATTGGTATGATATTGTTGTTATAGCTCTTTCAAGTAGAGAGAGGATTGTATTGTAAGATCTTTAGCTATGTGCGAAGGTCAAGTCCTGCAGCTGGGTGCGCAGGAAGGGGAGAGAAAGAGAGAGAAGAAAGAAGATCTGTTAGCTGAGAGTGCAGACAAGAACTGCATGCTTTACCTTAATAAATCATAAGAACAATTATGTGGATGTAGCCCTAGAGAGAGGTTGAACCACGTATACCTTGTGTTGTGGATGTGTGATTGATGCTTTGATCTTTGTTGATGTTGTCTTGTTATTTTCATTGCTATATTAGATCAGATCTATAACTGCACAGGATAGATCTAGCTTGATAAGTGATAGGTGCATATTGTGTTGTTGTTCTACTAGATCCACTTGATATTCCCCTGGTTGTAGACATA
>JASDQU010680937.1:34302-46915 GCA_032191745.1 Picea mariana | reverse complement strand
GGGTGGCAGGATGGGGCAAGGACAGGTGGTTGTAGCCGAAGAACATAGGGGGTTGTAGCCTCCTTCTAGTTGTAGCCAGAGAATTGGGGAGTTGGAGCTTCCCTCAGGTTGTAGATTGAGAAAATAGGGGGTTGGAGCCTCCTTCTAGTTGCAGCTGGAAAACAAAGGAAGTTGGTGCTTCCAATGAATGTAATTCTTCAAGGCATATAAGAAAAAGCATTATGTGGTTTTCTACCGATTTGGGTTTCCACGTAAAACACTGGTGTACTGTGTATGTGTATGATTGTTCATTTTTTGATTGCTTATTTACTCTACAATTATTGGATGATAATGCTTCATTGATATAACACTTGGATTATATGGTTCAAAGGGATTAAATTGCTCTATTACTAATTCACCCCCCCTCTCAGTAATCCAACAAAATGATTATACAAAAGTTTGCTCAAGTCATCGATATGAGCAACAAAAACAGATGGAAAAGATGATGACCCATGTTGATTATTTGGGTTGGTTTTCATTGATGTCAACCCTTGAAGAAAGTCTGGTAAAAAATTCTGGTAGCACAAAGGTTTGGGTAATGGACCCAAGTTTGTTTGATGTATAATGGCATGAGTTTTAATATATTTGAATGAAATACTATTCTATATGGATAGTACATGGCATGCCATTTCTGGTGGTATGTGGAACATCCCATAACTCCTCACGGTTAGAGATTTATGGCCATGTGAAGTTGGAGAACCCTCATGAGTCATCTAGAAGCCCCAAAAGGTCAAAGTAGTCAAAGTCATTGAAAAGAATAAATTATTTAAATTATAAAGTGAAGTGATGAGTGTACTACAAGTCAAACTGGATACAAAATAAATTATTTAAATAACAAATTTAATGGATAAATTACTAAGTGGACAAGTGGTTATAAGTGGGTTAGCACTTAAATAAGGAAAGTGGTTTAAGATGGTTAGAAGATAACCCCTTGAGGAAGCTACACAAAGGTATAAATAAGAGGTAAGGGTCTCTCATTTTAATTACACTTGAGAATATTGAATATCTACAAGTGACTGAGGTAACCAAAGGATATCTAAGGCGAATTTTAGAAGGAAGGTGAAGTAAATAAGGTTGAAATTAAATGGAGGATAAATTCTTTTGATGATGCTTTCTAAGGTATGTTATTTACAGGTCATATCACCATTTTCACAATAACTATTTTTCTAGAATGATTCAGATCGAGAAATATGGAGGCCGTTGAGGAAACATATCCAAGTAGTTGTGATAAACATTTCAACTTGTGGGTTGTTGTATTTTGGGAGTTACATTCCGTGGAAAACAGGGTTTGTGGCTAGTCCTGAAACTTGTCTAAAACAAGTGTTTTGGGTAAAAACGTCATAACGTCTTCATAACAAATCCAAATTCAATAAGAAAAAATGTATTGGTTATATTACAGTCTCTAGTATTATGTGTACCATTTTCAGATCCATACAACAAGTATTCTGTGTGGGGAATTCTTTACAAGTTCACTCTCTAGAATAATCGAGAATTCAAAAAGGGATGTCGTTTTTGCTATAACTCATTTTTTGAGAGGTTTCAAGTAGTGAAACCTGGAGGAATTACATAAAATACACTAAAGAACAATGTGTACTATTTTTAGATCTTTATTCATTACAAGAACATATTTATGATTATTTCAAGTTGGGGTTGTTGACTAATCCAAAATTAGTCATGTGACACTAAAGTAAAGTTTGATGAAAATGCTAGTCTCTTATTGTTAAAGTTAAGGAAGGTTTGTAGGTATGTGATCATATACACCAGGTCTATTACAGTGTTACAAATCAAATTTGGATGATGAAATTGATGAGGGATTTTGGTTGAGGTACATGTTGGGTACATGGTTTAGACAAGTATTTGATGAGTTGGCACATACATGAGGTGTATAGTTGATGATGTTGGTACATCTTGATGATTCATAGTTTATTTGTATTTGATGTATGATTGGTACATATTTGGTGCATGTTTGATGCACTCGTTGATGGTACAGGTTGAGATATAGGTTGGTGCATGGTTGATGCACGTTTTGTGGTACATATTGATTACAGGTTGTTTGGTACAGGTTGATTGGTACAGGTTTACAACAGTATATCTCACAGTGATAGTGTGAAAGTGGTTCCATCATTCTACTTATATTTCAGGGTGGTTGGATGGGGCAAGCACAGGTGGTTGTATGCACCTTCTAGTTGTAGCCAGAGAACATAGGGGGTTATATCCTCCTTCTGATTGTAGCCAGAGAATTGGGGAGTTGGAACTTCCCTCAAGTTGTATCCTAAGAAACTAGGAGGCTGGATCCTCCTTCCAGTTGCAGCTAGAAAACAAAGGAAGTTGTTTCTTCCAATGAATGTAGTTCTTAAAGGCAAAAAAGAAAAATCATTCTATGGTTTTCTCTCTCTTTGGGTTTCCATGTAAAAACACCGGTGTGTTGTGTATGTGTATGATTACTCATTTGTTCATATTTTATTTACTTTGCAACTATTGGATGATAATGCTTACATTGATATAACACTTGCATTTTATGGTTAAAAAGGATTCAATTTATCTATTACCGATTCACCCCCCCTTAGTAATCCAACAATTGGTTTCAGAGTAGGTTCCTTCAGAAATCAATTTAACCACTGAAACGTATATCATGGACAACAACAACATGTATAAAAATAGAATACCACAGTTTGATGGACAAAAGTATGCATTCTAGAGTAGAAGGATGAAAACATATATATAGGCACAGGGATTTGAAATTTGGCAATCAGTAGTAGATGGATACAAAGAACCAAGAGTTCCGCTAACAAGTGAAAAAAAAATGAAAACAGTCAAAATAATTCCAAATCCATAAATGCACTTCTGAATGGTCTTGGTGAATCGGTATATACCAAATTTGTACATTGTGATTCTGCTAAAGATATTTGGGACAAACTTCAAAATATTTATGAAGGAGATTCAAAAGTCAAAGAAACAAAGATTCAAACTTTCAAAGGTCAATTTGAACAACGAGTCGATGAAACAGTGAATGAAATCATAGGATTGAGAGAAGAAATTGAAGAATCTGTAATTGTTCAAAATGTACTAACATATTTTCCTATGATATTTGATCTTAAGATATCAACACTAGAAGAAATAAAATATCTAGACTCAATAAGTATGGATGAATGACATGGAATCTTTACAGCATATGAAATGAGATTTGAACAGGAAAATCCAGATATAAAAGAAGTAGATTTCAAAGCATCCAAAAGGTCAAAGAAAAATGGAAATGAAAAGGAACATAGCAACAACAGTGACTTCTCTGAATATGATGAAGAAGAAGTGGCCAACTTTTTCAGAAGATTGAACAAGGGAACTAATGACAGATATAAAGGTAAGCTTCCATTGTTTTTTTTTTCAATTGTGATGGTATGTGTCATTTTTATAACAAATGTCCCGATAAGAAAAATAAGAGGAATGATGAAGATTACTCAAACAACAAACAAACATATAAAGTTAAAAGAACAAAAAATAAAGATTTCAAGAAAATCTTATGCACCAAACAAGACATCTCCTCATCAGATGAAGATGAAGTCAATGACAATGAGAAAAAAAGAGTTATATCCATGGAAATAGAAGACTCTCATAAAAAATACACCAAATAATAATATGAAGATGCAGAAGTTGGCTACCGAGAAGAATTGTTGAGTTCCATAGAATTCATGAGAAGAGAAAATAAGGAAAACAAGAATCTACAAGCAGAACTAGACAAGAAAGAAGACACTCATGAACTAGAACAAATGATCATGAAATTGAAGGTTCAAATAGAATAAGATAAAATAATTGAAGAAGCACTCAAATAAAAATTAGAAGAGAGAGACATGATCATTGGAAATTTGGAAGAAAATATTTTCACATTGACAAAGGATCTTCAAAATAAAAATATGTAGAACAACTCAAACATTTTGGATGACATTATCAGTAGTTTAAAGCCTTATCATGACAATTTCATACTTGGATACAATCAGACAGAAAAGGGATCAAGCTCCAAATAAATAGAAAAAGAAACATACCCAAAAATCTATGCAGAAACAATCAAAAGGGATAGGAAGATCTACAAAGAATATTATAGAGACCCTCCTCCACCGAGAAGATTCAAACTTTAGAATTAATGACTGACATAAACAAATAGGCCTCAAGAAGAAGAAGGATTCATAAGAGTAAATACTTTCAGAAGATCTTCAACTCCCAGGTATCAAACTATATTTTTTGGTTTATGTTACGCATGCAATAATTTTGGACATAAAGATGTAAATTGCAGAGCTAATAGAAGGAACATAAATAACATTCAAATTCATACACAAAATTGCTATCCAAGAAGGCCTAGTGAAACATAGAGAAGAAGCTACAACATGTTTGAATCATTAAGCACTAAAGTGGAATGCTACAAGTGCAACAAATTTGGACACATGGCCAAATATTGTAGAATGACAGTCCCTCATAGAGAACCAAAACAAAACAACAACAGTCACAAACATGAACCTCAGAAGAGAACATGGATAAGAAAGAAAAATCAGTATAGCAATGAAGAATGCACACTCTCTCTACAAGCTAAGCAGAAGAAACATTGTTGGTATGTTGATAGTGGTTGTTCAAAACACATGAAAGGTGATAAAGACAAGTTTCTTACATTAAGAAAGGAAAGAGATGGATCAATCTCCTTTGGACATGATGATTCAACTAAAATCATTGGAAAAGGCATAGTCATAATTAGAAACAAGAATACCAAGGTACAAAATGTTCTACTAGTAGAAGATATGAAACATAATCTTCTAAGTGTGAGTAAAATGTGTGACCAAGGTCATAAAATTACTTTCGATTCAAAAAAGTGAGAGATAATAAAAGAAGGTTCAGTAAAATTGATTGAAACAACTGCAAGAACTTCAAGCAACATATATGTATTAAGTGAAATTGAAAATAAAAAGTGTTGTCTAGGAAAGGAAAATGAAGGTTGGATATGGCACAAAAGAATGGGTCACATACACTTTGATAACATTGTCAAATTCAACAAAAAGGAAGCAGTTAGATAAGTGCCCCAAATCACATTTTAACAACCAAAACTTTATGCAAGCATTGTCAACAAGAAAAACAAACAAAGACTGGTTTCAAATCAAAGGAATATTCAACGACAAGACCACTAGAAATTGTGCATACTAATTTAGTTGGACCAACTACAAAAAAGGGTTTAAAAGGTTATAAATACTTTATGTTATTAGTTAATGATTATAAAAGAATGACTGCATTTTGTTTTCTTAGGAATAAGTCAGACGATTTTGAAAACTTCAAGGTCTACAAGGCAGTGGTTGAAAATGAAATGGATTCAAAAATCAAATGTTTGAGATCTGATAATGGAGGAGAGTTCACTTCAAAGGAATTTATGGACTACTGTAGTAGGCATGGAATAAAAAAGAAATTCTTCATTGCTAGTACACCTCAATAAAATGGAGTTATTGAAATAAATAATATGACAGTACAAGAAATGGCTTGAACAATGCTAATGGATTCCAAATTGATAGATATTTTTTGGACACATGCAATGCATACAACATTTCAGATTCAAAACAAAGTAATGCTCAGAAACAACATTAACAAAACTCCCTACGAGCTATGGAAAGGAAGACCAACAAATGTGAAGCACTTCAAAGTATTTGGAAGAAAATGCTACATCAAAAGAGAAGATCATAAAATGGGAAAGTTTGAAACTCATGTGGACAAAGGAGTAATTGTTGGTTACTCAAGTACAAGGAAAGCATACAAGTGTTACAATCTGAGGTTGAACAAAGTTATGGAAATCATCATTGTAACAATTGATGAAACAGGTGGAAGTGAATTAAAGGAAGAAGAAAATAAATCAATGGAACAACTTTACGAAGAATAAGATGAAGAGAAAGTAGAAGGGGAAGATGAAGAGGATCAAACAGAAGTAGAAGAGCAAGTTCAACAAGTGCCTCCAAAGAAACCTAGAAAATGAGTACAGAAGAATCATCCTTGAGATTAGATTATCGAAAACAAAGATGCAGGAGATGAGACTAGAATAAGAATCTGTTCACTAGAACAAATGCACCTAGCACTCTTATCTATGATTGAACCAAACAGTTTTGAAGAGGACACCAATGATGAATTCTTGAATAAGGCCATGGATGAAGAATTGGATTAAATAGAGAGGAATGACACTTGGGAATTGGTTTCAAGACCAAAGAATAAGAATGTGATTGGCACAAAGTGGGTTTCAGAAACAAATTGAATGAAGATGGGCAAGTTACAAGGAACCAAGCTAGATTGGTATGTAAAGGATACACACAGGTTGAAGGAATTGACTTTGAAGAGACATTTTCCCTAGTTTCTAGAATGGAAGGAATCCAATTACTTTTAGCTTATGGATGCTACAAGTATTAAAGTGTATCATATGGACGTGAGATCATATTTTATGAATGGGGAACTTGAAGAAGAAGTCTACATTGAACAACCAGAAGGATTTCAGCTGTCATAGAACACAGATTATGTGTGTAAATTGAAGAAGGCCTTGTATGGTCTAAAATAGGCTCCTAGAGAATGGTACTCTAGACTGGATAAATATCTACAATAGGAAGGTTTCAGAAAAGGAAGTGCAGACAACAACCTCTACATCAAGGTAGCTCAAGATAGTATTTCATTAATTGGAGTTTATGTTGATGATATTATTTTTGGAAGTATCGATGACAAGTTAAGCCAAAAATTTGCAAAGGATATGCATAATGAATTTGAAATGTCATTACTTGGAGAACTATCCTTTTTTCTGGGTATTCATATATGTCAAAGCAATGAAGTTATTTTTATTTCTCAAACTAAGTATATCAGAGAAATGCTAAAGAAGTTCAGAATGGAATATTGCAAACCAGTTACCACTCCTATGCAAACCAGTTGCAAGTTGAGAAAATATGATGATTCAAAGTCTACAGACCAGAGGAAATACAAGTCAATGATTGGTAAATTACTATATGTGACAACATCTAGACCAAATGTAATGTAGGAAGTTGTACATGTAGCATGATTTCAAGCAACACCAGTGGAGCAGTGGAGCATTGTTCTATTTGGGTGAGTGTTTTGTATCTTGGATAAGCTAGAAACAATCATCAGTATCCTTATCTACAGCTGAAGAATAATATATTGCAGTAGTAGGATGTTGTAAACATGTTCTATGGATGAAACAAACTTTGATAGATATACAAGTTGAGTATGATGAGCCCATTCCAATTTATTGTGATAATACAAGCACCTTCAGTATCTTAAAGAACCCGGTGATGCACACCAAGAGAAAGAAAATTCCAATAAAGTATCACTTTCTACGGGAACATGTTGGAGAGAAGAAAAATAGAGTTGAATATGTGGGCACAAGAGAACAATTGGCATACATCTTTACAAAACCGCTTCCAAGAGAAGCCTTTCAATATATTCGCCAGAGACTCGAAGTAATTTCTACTCCAAAATGAATTCTTTTGAATACTTATCTTATATGTTTTATATTTACACGAGGAAGAACCATAAATAGGATATTTCATGTTGGGACATCATTTTCAGGAAGATTTCAGTCAGGCGGAGCAACCCTAGATGGAAAGATACCTTTTTCCATTGAAGACAAATGGGGAGAGATTTATGAGATGCAAAGGTAAATTCTTGTAGAGAGAGAACAGAGGCATTGTTCCAGGGGGAGTGATGGTCACAGTGGGAGCATGAGTGATATGACATCAGTATTGCATAACATTTTTTCCATCAATGCCAAAGCGGGAGATTGTTGATTATTTGGGTTGGTTTTCATTGATGTCAACCCTTGAAGAAAGTCTGGTGGAAAATTATGGTAGCACAAAGGTTTGGGTAATGGACCCAAGTTTGTTTGATGTATAATGGTATGGGTTTTAATATATTTGAAGGTAAGACTATTCTACATGGATAGTACATGTCATGCCATTTCCGTTGGTATGTGGAATGTCACATAACTTCTCAAGGTTAGAGAGTTATGTCCATGTGAAGTTGGAGAATCCTCATGAGTCATCTAGAATCCCAAAAAGGTCAAAGTGGTTGCAAATAATAAATTATTTAAATAATAAAGTGAAGTGATGAGTGTACTATAAGTCAAAGTGGATACAAAATAAATTATTTAAATAATAAATTTAATGGACAAATTATTAAGTGGACAAGTGGTTAGAAGCGGGTTAGCCCTAAAATAAGGAAAGTGGTTTAAGATGGTTAGAAGGTAACACCTTGAGGAAGCCACATAAACATGTAAAAAAGAGGAAAGGGTCTCTCATTTTAATTAAACTTGAGCATATTGAATATCTACAAGTGACCGAGGTAACCAAAGGATATCTAAGGAATATTTCATAGGGAAGGTGAAGTAAAGAAGGCCAAAATTCAAGGGAGGATAAATTCTTTGGATGATGCTTTCTAAGGTATGTTATTTACAGGTCATCTACCCATTTTCACAATAAATGTTTTTATAGAATGATTTAGATCACAAAATATCGAGGCCATTGAGAAAAAATATCCAAGTATCTGTGATAAAAATTTGAGCATGTGGGACGTTTTATTTTTGGAGTTACATTCCATAGAAAACAGGGTTTGTGGCTAGTCCTGAAACTAGTCTAAAACATGTGTTTTGGGTAAAAATGTTGTAGCTTCTTCATAACAGATCCAAATTCAATAAGACCAAATATATTGGTTATAGTACAATCTTTAGTATATTTTGTACCATTTTTAGATCCATACAACAAATATTCCGTGTGGGGAACTCTCTACAAGGTCGCTCTCTAGAATAAGCCAAAATTCAGAAAGGTATGCCATTTTTTCTATAACTCCTTTTTTGAGAGGTTCCAAGTAGTGAAACCTGGAGGAAATACATAAAATACACTAAAGAAAACTATGTACTATTTTCATATCTTTATTCATTATAGGTACATAGTTATGATTATTTCAAGTTGGGGTTGTTGACTAATCCAAAATTAGTCATGTGAGACTAAAGTAAAGTTTGATGAAAATGCTAGTCTCTTATTGTTAAATTTAAGGAAGGTTTGCAGGTATGTGATAATATACACCAGGTCTATTACATAGTGAAAAATCATATTTGGATGATGAAATTGATCAGGGATTTTGGTTGAGGTACATATTGGGTACATGGTTGAGACAAGTAGTTGATGAGTTGGCACATACATAAGGTGTATAGTTGATGATGTTGGTACATCTTGATGAGTCATAGTTTATTTGTATTTGATGCATGATTGGTACATATTGGGTGCATGAATGATGAAATCATTGATGGTACAAGTTGAGGTATAGGTTGGTGCATGGTTGATGCATTGTTTTCTGGTACAATTTGATTACAAGTTGTTTGGTACAAGTTGGTACAGGTTGTTTGGTGCAGGTTGATTGGTACAGGTTTACAATAATATATCTCATAGTGATAGTGTGATAGTCGTTCCATCATTCTACTTATATTTCAGGGCGGTTGGATGGGACAATGATAGGTGGTTGTAGCCTCCTTCTGGTTATATCCGGAGAACATAGGGGGTTGTAGCGTCCTTCTGGTTGTAGCCAAAGAATTGGGGAGTTGGATCTTCCCTCAGGTTGTAGCCCGAGAAAATAGGGGGTTGGAGCCCCCTTCCAGTTGTAGCTGGAAAACAAATGAAGTTGGTGATTCCAATTAATCTAATTCTCAAATACATATAAGAAAAATCATTTTGTGGTTTTCTCCTGCTTTGGGTTTCCATGTAAAAACATCGGTGTACTGTGTATGTGTATGATTTCTCATTTGTTCATTGTTTATTTACTCTGCAACTATTGGATAATAATTCTTACACTGATATAACACTTTCATTTTATGGTTAAAAAGGGTTCAATTCCTCTATTACTGATTCACACCCCCCCCCCTCTCAGTAAGGGTCTGAGGCATGCCAAGAGGCACATTTGTCAAAACTGTCCCGATGATGTTTGTTGAGAACACAACCAACACAAACACCATCTTTGCATGAAACAAGAGGAATACCGGTCACCATATGTTTATTACATAGTTGCTACAATGAGTGATAGTTTAGATGACTAAACCGCTCATGCCAAAGTTTTCTCAAGTCAACGCTATAAGCAACAAAAATTGATGGAAAAGATAATGACCCAAAGTTGTCAAGCTTGTACAACCTGGTAATATCATCAACAATTCCAGTTGCAAGAACATGTTTAGGATATTTTAGATCATTGATTACAACTTGGTGAGGTGAAAACTCTACAGTTTTTCCTTCACCTAAATGAGTGATTTGATATATTGATAAAATGTTACAAAAAAGACTTGGAAGACATAATACATCATTGAAATGACCATTATCTACTTGAATTGTTCTAGATTCTACAACACTAAGAGATATATCATCACCAAAAAATAGTTTCTTGGTGTTACATTCATTTAGAGTAGAAAATATGGATTTATCCTTAGCCATATGATAAGATGCTCCAGAATCAATAAGCCACTCATCAGAAGAAGAAGTAGAAGTTGCATTGAAGGAGAAACCAAAAGTAGAAAGTGCATGTCCATGAGAAGAAGAATAAGAAGAAGCATAATCAATATTGATGTTGTGCTTCTTCATCGCTACTTCTAAAGTTTCCATCTTCTTGAAACATTTGGACTTATCAACACCATATTTCCCACAAAAGTTGCAATGTCTATCTGTCTTCTTATTTTTAGNCACTTTATTCAAAACTGTCCCGATGATGTTTGTCGAGAACAAAACCAACACAAACACCATCTTTGCATGAAACAAGAGGAATACTAGTCACCATATGTTTATTACATAGTTTCTGCAATGAGCGATAGTTTAGATGACTAAACCTCTCATGCCAAAGTTTTCTCAAGTCATCGCTATAAGAAACAAAAACTGATGGAAATGATAATGACCCAAAGTTGTCAAACTTGTACAACCTGGTAATATCATCAACAATTCCATTTGCAAGAACATGTTTAGGATATTTTAGATCATTGATTACAACTTGGTGAGGTGAAAACTCTATGGTTTTTCCTTCACCTAAATGAGTGATTTGATATATTGATAAAAGGTTACAAGAAAGACTTGGAACACATAATACATCATTGAAATGACCATTATCTACTTGAGTTGTTCTAGATCCTACAACACTAAGAGATATATCATCACCAAAAAATAGTTTCTTGGTGTTACATTCATTTAGAGTAGAAAATATGGCTTTATCCTTAGCCATATGATAAGATGCTCCAAAATCAATAAGCCACTCATCAGAAGAAGAAGTAGAAGTTGCATTGAAGGAGAAACCAAAAGAAGAAAGTGCATGTCCATGAGAAGAAGAAGAAGAAGAAGCATAATCAATATTGATGTTGTGCTTCTTCATCTCTACTTCTAAAGTTGCCATCTTCTTGAAACATTTGGACTCATCATGACCATATTTCCCAAAAAAGTTGCAATGTCTATCTGTCTTCTTATTTTTAGAATTTTCTCATTTGTCAACATTATGAGCTGAATTTTGCTGAGTGGGTTTGCGACCCTTGTTTTTCTTATTATTGTGGTGAGGATATTACTTCTTGGGATTCTTGGGTTTATCTTTCTGCTGGGTGACTAAGGCTTTGTTAGAGGTAATTACAGTGGTGATCACTCCAAGTTATACAAGTTTATATTTCTCTCTAATCAAAGAATCACAAAAGGACGCAAGAGTGGGTTTTTGATAAGTTTTCCCTAGAGCCTCTCTCATGGAATAAGAGGTAGATACAAACACAAAATATGCACTACCTAGCTTAGAAAGAACAATATAGATGCAACGCTCTTCCTCCAACTTTATGGTACACTCTTCACATAAAATTCTAAGTGTTTTAAACTTAGATAGATAGTCTTCAATGCAAGAAAAATAATTTGGACTTAAATTTAATATTCGATTTTCTAATGGATGTGCTCGAATAATATTGTGTTTACCAAACACAGATTCAAGTTTTTCCCAAGATTCATTGGGGTCATCAATTTCTTGAAGGTGGAACCTTAAATCAAGAGAGATGGAAATCTTGATCAGTCCATGTGATTTGTCATTCCTATTAGCCCATTCGAATTTCTTTTCATCATCAGTGGGTTCTTTTTCCTTTCCCAAGGTAATCGAGTATAGGCCTTTACTTCTTAATAAATCCTCCATATGGGATTTCCACTAGAAGTAATTTGTGATGGTAATAAAAATATCTCTGGAAGAAGCCATATTAAATATGTATATAATGTGGATTTTAAAAATTGAAACTGATGATATGGATGGAAATATCTCAAAAAAATTAGACAGTTTTAAAAAAAACGACACTGAAAACAAAATTTAGATGTGAAAGTTATTCCCTCACTTTTATAAATAATTTGCTTTATGAAGTGACCCACTTTTATAAAAGGAAGTGGGGATCACTTTTAAAATGAAGTTACTTTATAAAAGAAAGTTTCATGTGTTGTGGGTGGGAAATCCCTCCTACGGACTAGCACTAAGGGTTTTTATCATGCATGCAGAAATGACCTAAAGATTCTTACTTCTTACCATC